>JAJEKB010021117.1:1286711-1338359 GCA_022393335.1 Macrotrachela quadricornifera | reverse complement strand
ATCGAGTGCTTCGGTTTCTTGATGGCCTCATGGACGCTCTCTTAAGAAGGAGATTGTGTTTTATCATGATGATGAAGAAAACTTTGCGAAAGATTTTTTTGAGAAAGAATGTTCTTAAGTTTCAGTTTAGTTTGTTTGTTGTATGCGCCAGTCTATATATATCCGCACATATATATGTTTGCTTATGGTCTGCTGCTCGATGGCCTTGTTTTTCTTCTCTTTGATCTATCTGTCATAATGTTCGCGTGGTATTTTCCCAAAAAATCGAACTTATATTTATTCAAGCATGAAGTAGAAATGTAAGAAGCGATTTTTCTTTCTTTCTCCGTTCGCAATCCTTTACAGAAAAAAGGTGCAAAGAGTGCATGCGTAATCAAAGATGTTCTGAAGTAGTGAATATTGGAGAAAATTTTGTTAAAAATCCCTCAAAATCCTCGGGTAGCAAAAAACGAAATGTACGATTGTTCAGAGATTACTCATTGCTCGGGACATCCCTATATGTAATTCAGAAAGAAGAAAAAGAACAGTTATTATTCAATTCAAACATTAAAATTGAAATTCTGAAACAATTAAATTTCAGTAGGCAAAAACTTACTTATAAAAATATCAATGGACAAACCTCCGAATGAAATGGACATTTCCCCATTTGCTCCCCCCCCCTCTCCCTCCCATGGCTACGTCCCTTAAAACATGTGATTAGACAAGCCGTTAAGATCAAGAAACTTCTCTTTCTTACAAGAGTGCACAACTTTCAACACCTCAATGAAGTTGCACATTGGTATGGGCTCATCTTCATTATCCCCAGCGCACTCATAAAAGCGAAATGAATTGTAAATTCATTTCTTTTGTTTCACACAGAACCAAAAATTAATAAAAATCAAACAATCTCTTGATGAAATGGAAACCTATAGAATACGTATATAGCCTTTGGTGACGAAAAATAAATGAATAAAATTAATATTGTGAGTGTGACAAGGACATTTGATTACTTTTAACAATGAATTTCTATGACTGAAACGCAATCATTTCATCAAAAAAATACAATGGCAACAGGTTATAAACCAAAAAAAAATGACTTAGTTAAGTAATATCGGTATCAATGACGTCTGTTCAGTTAGAAAAGACTACTAGTGCTCGATCGATACCTCGCGTATCACGTATTGCTAGAATTAAGCATCAGCATCATCAACATTCATTAAGAAGCGAAGTAAGTTTTTAATCGGTATATTCTTTAATACTATTTGCTTTAGCTACGTAATAAATATAAAAAACACGCACAGGCTAATTCTGCCTTGCATACAACGATTGGAATACCTAAAAAGCCTGAAGATCAAATAAATACAAACTTAATCAAGGTAATATCGTTCGATTTGTATCGAAAAACTTCTCATTATATTTTCTTCGTAGTTTTCTTCTATTCTGTCCGCTCGCCAACGTCATCAACAACAAAGTTCATTACAATTTCAAGATTCAGGTCATCAATCCTATATTTCATCAGATTTTAACAATACTAAAAATGTTCCTTCGCATCGCCAACATTCAGTGACATCAGTAAGATAAAATATATTAATTTTTTTTTATAGTTTCTCTCCGTTGATAACTTACATGTCCTATATTAGTCACGATATAATGATTGGAATAATGTGATTTCCAATGAGAATAAAAAACCAAGGGACATTTCAATATTATCTGAACCGTATTTTCATCCAGAAGGTATCCATTCAACATTATTCCGTGGAAAACATTCATTAAAATCAAACACGATAACTCCTTTTGAAGTGAGAAAGATCTTCTTTTTTCACCATGCTCATTTTGATGATATACAATAGACAGATCAATCGTTAAATCAATCATGTGTTAAAAATGAACATTCGACAATATTAAACAAAACAAAACAGCGAAAGAAACGCAAGTAAGACTTTTTATTATTAAATTTATTTATTTTTTTTTCTTAGAGATTCAAATAAAATTTGCTGTTGTTCATGCACAGTTCCATGTATATGTATATCTCTATTAATTGGTCTACTTCTTGCTGGAGCTATAGCTGGTATAATCGCAGGTGTAACAAGCACATCAAAAACAACAAGTAATTGTCATCTATTGTTGTTTATTTCACTTTTATAATTGTTCTCATCTACGTAGCTACTTCGATGACAATCACAAGTAAGTTAAACTTTAAAGTTATACTATCTTAAAATTTATGTTTTTTTATTCATATAGTTACAACAACAATAACTCCGACTATTTGTAGTTGTTTATGTCCTGGCGAATCATGGACATTCTCTTCGAATATTATGGCCAGATGGACATTTGATGAAACTCTTGCTGATGTAATGAATACCTACAATGCAACATCTCATAATAATCTTTCATTTGTCACAAATGGTTATGTTAATCAAGCCTTGTTTTTCAATGCTACTGCTATTCAATCGCTTTCAATACCATACATTCCATTAGCAAATACTAGCTTTACTATTGAAGCTTGGATTAAACCTACTCAGTTTCCTAATCTGATTGATCAGAGTATTTTAGGTCTATGTCCTTCTGCTTCTTCACATCAATGCCTGTATTTAGTTATTCGAAAGATAATGTTAAATTATTATCTTTATTTTGGTTTTTTTGGTGATGATTGTCATGGTAATACTTCACTTTCTTCAAATAATTGGATGCATGTTGCATTCGTCTTTGATATAACTACTCTTACACAATCGATTTATCTCAATGGGATATTAGATAATAGTTGCATAGCATCAGCGCCGTTTATGGCTACTATAGGTAGCGTTACTATTGGAATGATTCCAACACTCATACCAATCACTAATGTCAACTTTTATCAGGTAAATTTTTCTTTTCATATAATTGAGTTTCAATTAGGTTTATTTTACATGGCAGTGAAAGTATGTCTCATTCTTTTTCTTTGCTTATATAGGGATATATCGATCATGTGACAATAACTAAGAAAGCTAAATCATCATGTGAAATTTTGGAAGATGCAACACTTGCTGGTTGTTTCTTATTTGATTCTTCAGCTTCATACACAGATCTTGGACCTAATTCTCTTCTTAATAAGGAATTGTCTACTTCGATTGTATCTTCTGGTGTTTCTCATGAAGCTATCTCTTTTAATGGTACATCATTTTTTCAAGGATCAAGTTTTACTGGATTTGGCACTGCCAATAAAGCATTTTCTATTGCCCTGTGGCTCCGACCTCGATCTGTATTAGGCATTATTCTTCACGTTTCAAGCCAGTCGGATGGTAGAGGTTGGTGCATTCCGTTTTTAGGTCTTAACGCCAATGGATCTGTAGTTGCTCAAGTATATAATCCAGGCGTTCTATCTGTCACAAGTTCACCGATTCCGATGTCTCCAGTTTGGTCACATCTTGTTGAAACATGGAGTTCAATCAATGGCCTTCGTCTCTACATAAATAACACTCTCGTAGCATCTCTCACAACAGCCACGACTTATTCTGCCAGCGGAGTATCGAATTTTGTTACATTAGCCAATAGTTTGAGTGGCACTGGATTCTGTTCCGGTGGTGCATTAGGTTGGCACGCTCCTGGTCCATTCGTTGGTGATATGGATGATTTTCGACTTTATAGCCGTGAGCTTACTGCATCTGATATTTCAACAATCTATCATAGTAAATAAAAATGTAATGCTATCACAAAATGATGAATAAATCAAACACAATTATCCAATGATGCCTGTTTTTATATGTATTATTGACATAATCAATAGTTACAATTGTTTTGAATGACAGTCTTCCGTTCTTTTATCTATTTATGTTTATCTGGCTGAATAATTAGTGAGAATGGTGTAAGCACTTTTTTATTTTTGTTGAATAAATGAAATATATCCTTGTCTCGGTTAAAATCTGCAACAAGTGTTTATTCTTGATTTCGTGCAGCCATGAATAATAAAAACAGATAAGTGATTTAAACTTTATGTTGAATCATGAAGATTAAAAATTTTTTCACGTCTATCTGAATATATTATCTCATATCGATATTAATAAATAAAGTTTAATCCCGAATATTGTTTCAATCAAATATCCTAGACTATCTTTATCTGACTTCGTAGTGCTACTCTATGGAAACATAAGAATATAAAGGGTGTGCAGGTATGCTGATATTAAAAGACGTTCTACAAAACAGTCTATGACTGATCCTCTCGAACTCACATAATGAAGGAGTTATATGCTTAGGAGTGTGCGTCGCATAAAATAAAAATTAACCGTGAATATTTTAGAATTATAAAAGCTTTATTTTCTTTAAAAAATATTGTTGTCATTATACAGTGAAAATCATTTTAAAATAATGTTCATTAACTTGATTCCTATTCAATGGTATCATCGTCACAAGATGTTTAGGTATGTTATTTATTATTGTTTCACATATTATTTAAGCGTAATTTTTCGCTATTTCGAATTAATAAAATCAATCAATGAATTAAGATTTTCAAAATGTTTTTTTCTTCATAATTTCCGAAATATTTTCAATTGATCATACATCTGCAAGTTTGGTGTCTCCATCATTTGATTCAATTCTATCTTCAAAAAGATTATAAATAACATCTATAGCTACTCACCTTCTGTGTTTTGAGTCTTACTCATCTTGAAAAATAGCTTCATCCAAAATCTCGATTAAAAAGTCTAGTATAATACTGACCGATCCTGTATGCTCTTTTGTGTTTATCATTTCAATGTTAATTTCGTAACCATTGAGTAAAATTAATAAGACTGTCGTGAGGTATCAAAGCTTCTGTGTAAATTCTACCACAAAACATCACACCATTTGGATATTTTGTCATTGACCATTCTCTTTAATTACCGGGAATTTCAGATGGATCTTCAGTATTAATCGCATCATTTTTATTATTCGGAAAACCTTCTATTATAGGTATTTTTGAAACATCAGTATTAACAATTGTAGCCTGTTCCCATTTTGAATCAGGTTTTCCTGCACCAAATTTTCTAATTAATCTTTCTCCACATGCAACATGCCATACTTTCTTGTTAATTTTTGAATGTTTCAAGTTTTACGAGAGACAAATTTTCAGGTACATGTTTTAATATAAAAAAATTTAATTATACAGATCGAGAATTCATATCTGGCGCACCCTTTATGGGTGTTTAATGAAATGATAATAATTCCAATAGACACAAACTCATTAGAACAAATAAAAATCAGCAAATGAACTACTCAATACATGCTGCACATATTTATTTTATTGTTAGAATTCCATCAATGAAGGAAAGAATGAAGAAACTAACTTTGTTCATAAGAACTAAGAAGTTTTGATCAATTGATGGTTTCTCAGTTTTATTTTCAAGATTTTTAGTTCTTTTGATGATTCATAAGTAAAGTTTCTTGGACTTCAATTCATTATCAACGGATTCATATCAATACAACATATATCATTTTGATTGGTTACCATTAAACGTATATCAAGGCATTTCTTAAGAAGATTCAATTAGTTCCACAGCACTTTTCTTAGATCTGTTACGATTTCGAGTCTGCATTCAAATATTTTTAATAGCAAACTAAATCAAATAGACTGGTAGTAGTGATGCACATCAATGTAGTAATCGAACGTTCACGTACATAAAAGTTAGAAGAATGAATTTTCGTGTATATTACTACTTAATTACTATACTTTTGAAATCCAAAATTATTCATCTCTCATGTTCCTGAGTATAAGGAAAGGACATGGCAAGACCTTGAGAGGTTAGGAATCAAGCCTGTCATTATCAGAACTTCAGAATAGCATATAGTATATTTCTTGTTCTGTTTCTTGTAGAGAAGGGTCTAGCAGACATAGAATGTCTGATTGCTTGCTTGTATGTCTGCATTTCACTCACTGATCGAATAATGATGTTGGAACAGAATGGATACCTTTTCAATAAAACTCGACGAGAAGTAATCGAGGATGAGGGATTTGAATCAGACTTTTGGTTTTTTTGATTGTGTATGAGTAGCTTGCGTGGTAATTTAGAAGCACGATTCCTATAAGAAAGAACTGAGCGAGTCTTCAGACGGATACTACTTATTCTTTTTAACAAAATATTGAGGACGCGATATAACTTCTGTTAATACATAAATCTCTTAGCCTAAATTTGAAAACTACTATTATGCGAAAATCATTTTAGATTTGCATCATCCGGTAATTCTTCTCCAAGATGAATCCATCTGGTTAATTAATAAGAACTATTAAATTAGATATTCCGATGAGACAATACCTAAAATAGATGAAAATGTAAATGGAAATGTGAAATGACTATAAAATAATGCTTTAAGTTTACTTTCATCTTAGTAATATATGAGTTGATTTTTTTCTATAGTGATCATTGCATACTGTTATTTCTACGCGATTTCTCTCTTCGCACAATTGCTATAGAATCAGCTTATTTCACGCTTTGACATCGTTTATATTAAGTAGATCTTGGATTTAAAGTTTTATTTTCTTTTTCCAAAAAAGAGAAATGGAAAGGATCGTTCATCCCTTCAAGTCCTTTCCATTCTCTCAATTACAAAGCAAACAGATATTAAATAACGAAAATATGTTTTTCATACACACTCATACACTACAATGAAGAAGAAAAACGAAGACATAGCTACACACTCTTGTTGATAACAAACAATACACTTTATTCATTTGTCTACATTATACAAATTCGGGACTGATGCATATTGTAGAACCACACATATTTGAACAACATTTGTTTCCACCTGAACAATCATTGTCGACATCACACATATGTCCATCACAAAGACCCCACTCAGGATTATCCTTTTGGGAAGCAGATGATGGACATAGGCCTGGTTTTTTCACATTATCTTTTGGTACAATACAATGATGGCCACATGGTTGTTCTACACGAAAGCAACATTTTTTGTCACTTCCACATTCATCCTTGTCCGGTGAACATGTAGATTCACACTTTTCTGGTATCATTACAAATCCATAGCCAGGACACACCTTGTCGGCGGCAGCAGCGAAACCAATGATAACCAATAGTGAAATAAGCAATGGGATAGAAACCATCGTGCAAATAGAACGAGATTGAAGTGATTAAAAACTGATGAAAATAAATCGATACACACTGGTTTTATAATCGATTTAATCATTAAAAAAAGCAGCACTGTAGGAAAGAGAAAAAGAAAAAAAAACGAAAGATAAAAGTAGATATACAACAGAAGGATATTATTCTCATATTGGAAACAGAGTCAAATAATCAAGGTTTAAAAGTCGATCAAAGTACGACGTATAAAAAATCCATTTTACCATTTACGAATATTTCAACAATCCTTTCAAAAACCTCTAATGCAAGCAGTGTTTATAATGGCAATCTAAAACAGAATCTTTTGGATTTTCTATGAGGTTATCACTTCTCTAGACAAAACGAACTTTTCTAAGATTTATTGATAATCTATATGCTATGATAATGAAGTCGAAAAAATAAGGAAGTCTAACGTGCTTTAAAACTACGATAGTTCAGTATATTAGATAAATTGTCAACAAATCTTAGAAAAATTCGTTCTCTGTAGAGAAATGATAACCTTATAAAAAAATCTAAAAAAATTCTTTTTCTGAAAGTGCTCATCCTTTTCCCAAATGAATATAACATCATTCTTCAATCGATAAAAGATATCTTAGTTCCAATAATCACATCATCTTATAGAGAATTTCATAGTGTATCGTCCGAAAAAGAAATTTAATTCAGAAATTTAAAATATAAAAAAGTAATGTCGAAAATACTACGACATTCGTTGTTTCTTTCAAGCATTCATTCTGAAATTGAAACAGGTAATCGTAGTGTTTCTCTTTCATCTTATTTTTTGTTTGAGTTTAAAAGCAAATATTAGATGAAAAAATATATTTATACATACTTTTGACTATGCTCTTTCTAATAACAAAAACAAATCAAGCATCTAGAATACTTGTGCGCAATATGAAATTGAAAAATAAAATTAATGCAGTTCTGTACTACCCAATAAAACAATGTTTATATCGTTTGACTAAACTTACATACAATCTTCATCTGTTAGATCACGAGATCTATGCATAGTTAAAAGATATTTTTTGAAATTGAAAATAGTTTTCTATATATTAGAAGGAAAATGCTAGTTTCTTCCTCAAAGTGTACATTATACACTTTACATTTTGAAGAAAGTGTGCAGCAGTATGTATTTTTGGAACAGCAGATGATCTATACATTTTGCTTCTGCTGTGTACACTTACCATTAGAAACACTGAACTCAAGACAAATTCACATGTTCACAAGCATCCGGTACTCATGGTAAAAATTTCATGACAGAGCTTATGAAAAAAAGAAAGTTTTTAAAGGATTTGTTATAATTATTTGAATTGATTGATGAACAATAATTTGAAATTCTTTTAACAGCAGCGAAAAGAATTAAACTTTTAGCCATGTAATTAAATGTAGAGGAAAAAAATGTACAATCTTATTCAGCATTGATATCATCTTGCAAAGGTAATAGTTTTATATCAAGTAAAGAGGTTCTTGAAGTGTGTTTAACACTACTTTGGATAAATCGTTAAAGTATCTAAATCAACTAATTTGTGCATAATTTCTTTTAATAGATCACCATCGGAGTTGTTGTGAGTAACTGTAGATTTATGAAGTTACTTCGTTGTAAAATAATTGCTTGGAAACAGGCAGATCTCTAACCCAACATTGTTCAAATTGAAAACATATTGTTGGTCTTCTAGAAATTTTATACAAGAATTACCATAGTTTCAAATTTATTGTATTAAGTATTGAATATTACTTACTCTATTAAATGAACTTAGAACTTACAAAGATTACTTATGTTTTACATTTATAAAATTTTTATATTCGATTGAACATTGATTATCATCTGATATTTGTTAATCTAATGAAAATACAATAATTTACCAAGTAATAGACGATATTTTGGGTACATCTTCATTATCAAACAGTATCGTAAACTGACGCATGTTAAAAGATATCAAGTTGATAGTTTGTCGAGCTATATCTTTCACAAATTTGAAATATTGTTCAGAAAATCAGCATCAAGAATACCATCCGCGGGAAAAAATATAATTATGTTCTATAAACTCTTGGCAAACTTCGAACGTTTGTAAAAAATGCTACTAAACGGTAAACATGTTGTAGTGTTTTTATAATACTTATCTTTTGTTCTATCCTGTTATTCGATGTATATTGAATAGATGAAAATCCTTTTAATAGCTAAGATAAATAATAAATATTATAATTAATGTTCCAAAAACTTGATAAATATTCGTGGATTTTTCATTCATATGGTGGCGATTATGAAGCCAATCAAAATATGTTTAAGTCTGAAACAATTTTATCAAGTAGAGTTTATGTAGGAGTTAGTCATTTCATCGAAATTTTTGAGATTAATTATTATATAATCTTTATTTTTCCTTTTAGTTCTTACGTTTAAATTCTAAAAGAATATAGATGAAATTTATCGTCAAAAGTTTGACTGTATTAATATAAAGTGAATATTATATAATGATTTTGTAACTATTATTCAATAAAATTCAAAAACAGCACGGAATGTAAATGTAAAGATTAATAATAAAAAAATTTCAGTTTTTTTGTTTTTTGATATCCTTTATGTGTAATTTAATATTATCATTCTAGCACATTCATTAGATATTTGATTGTGAATCTGGATAGATTGTTATTTAAACGTGTTTTTATTCATTTTTTAAATCTCTAATATATGAAACGACCAATGGCAGTAATTGTTCATAATTTTTTTCTTGATAAATAAAACTTTATAATCTGGGTTTTTCCGAGGTCTAACAACTAACATCAGTGAGAATAAAACTAAAAAATAAACGGTAATGAGTATAATATTATTTGAAAAAGGTAAAATAGTTTTTCAGCTTCTTTTGATAGTAATTTTTCAATTGACAATAAATGTTGGTCAATTAAATATTTACAATACAGAACAAACAAATACACGTAATTCTCTACAATATGATTGTTTAAATTATTATATTTATCATGAAGAATCCGCTTATCAACATTTATCAAATGTTAATGATGAAATTATTTCATATTGTTTTCGTCCAGCAAATAAATTTGATGAATTATTTAATACTTTTATCAATCGAAATTTTCAAAAAATAAGTTTTAAAGAATTATATATAAATAATATTACTTCCAAACAACTTCTTTCATGGTCAATTCCAATTGAATTAGTTGAACGATATGAATTTTATTTAAATGAACCATATTTTTCATTAAATGAATATATCTACAATTGTACGGAACCATGGTTTGGTTCTCATTGTCAATATTCATTTAAATTTAGTAAACAAAGATCTTTTGATTATATTGTTAAAAGTGCATTTCTTGAAAAAAGACCATATGATATATCATTTGATATATTAGTTGAAGTACCATGTTATATTCTTCTAAAATGTCATCGTAATGGACAACCATGGTGTCTTGATTGGCGTGAAATATGTGATGGATCTATTGATTGTTTTGATGAAGGTCTTGATGAAGAATTTTGCTTTAATATGGAAATACATCAATGTAAAGAAGATGAATATCAATGTCATAATGGATTATGTATTTCAAAAGATTTATGGGAAGATGGTGAAGGTATTGCAGATTGTCTTGATCGATCAGATAATATACAATCTGCATTTTACTATAATGAATGTTTTCAAGATCCAGCATTTCATTGTGAAGAACATTCATGTGGACCATATGGTGATATGTTTTCATGTGGAGATGGTCAATGTATTAGTGAATTGAATGGATGTTATAATGGACGTGATACATTACTAATAGAGTCAATGTTAGTTCAAGGTAATCTAACAGATAATTGTTGGACTGCTATGGTTTGTCTTACTCGTCTTGTTGAATCGATTAATGAAAATTTATGTAATGTATTGTTAACAAACGATTTAATTTATGAGTTTCTGAAAGATTGTGATCATTTTTTTCAATTTCCGACTATTTCAGTTTATTCCAATCATATTCGTTTATTTTTTGAAAATATTCATTTAAAACCATATTTGAATGAAACTTTTCTACCTGATTATATTTGTTATGATCAACAATTATGTGATTCTATAACGCCTGATTTAGTTTATGAAAATCTTACATGTCTAAAAGTAGATACTTTAGAATTGGAAATGCGTACAGGTAGTGATAACATTTGGAAATCTATTACTTTTATAATGAAAGAATATTTTCGTCGATGTTTAGTTAATCATCCTATTATAGATAGTGAAATGAAATATAATAATCATCCATCATTATATAAATGTGAAAATTCATTAAAAGTCATTTCTACTAGACGTATTTTGGATAAAAAACAAGATTGTATTGGTGAAGATGATGAGAAATATAATAATAGTTGTCTACTTAATCATTCATATCGAATACAATGTCATGAACAAGAACCATGTTGGTCTCCTATATTGAAATCCGAGATTTGTTTATATAATAATAAATTAATTGATAATGAAATATTATTTCAAAAATTTTGTAATGGTATTGAAGAATATTATTTCATGGATAATGATGGTAATGAACTAAATGATGAATATAATTGTCCAGATTGGTGGTGTAATAATATGTATACACGTTGTGATGGTTATTGGGCATGTACTTATGGACAAGATGAAAATAATTGTAATCGACAAATATGTCCTTTAGAAACTTATGCATGTATATCTCCTATTAATTATACAATAATTTGTTTATCTCATGATCTTGTTAATGATAAAATAAATGATGATTGTCTTGGAGCAGCAGATGAACAAGATGAATGTCGATATCGATATCCTACTCAAGAATTTTCTAATCGATTTCGTTGTCAAAATGATTCTTTATGTATAAAATCATCTAATTTATGCGATGGCGAAAATGATTGTTTATTAGATGATGATGAAAATTTTTGCAAAAATTATCCTAAATTCACATGTCATAAAGAACCAGAATATAATCGAACAGATATTGAAGAGCTCCTTTGTGGACTAAGTGAAGCGGAAAATCGTCATGTTCAACAGTTTTCCGTGCATAATTCACATATCTTTCCTCGATTAGAAAATAATGTCATCAATGAAATTATTCATAAACAAATAGAACAACATTCGAGCTCAAATATTATTCCTATTCCAAATGAAAATAATATATGGCCATGGTATTGCAATCGTGGACTTATTATTAGTATTTGGTCTGAAAATAATTATTATAAAGATGCTTGTATTTGTCCTTCTGGTTATTATGGTCATTTATGTCAATATCAAAATGAACGAATTAGTCTTACATTACGATTAAGTTCAACGGATAGAAATGGTATTTATTCTATTATTAGTATGTTAATAGATGAAAATAATCAAATGCAAGATATTCATTCATATGATCAATTTCTATATATGGCAAAACAAAGTTGTAGTATTCGATTGAATCGATATTTATTATTTTCAATACGACCAAAAAATATTTCAAAAAATTATAGTGTACGTATTGATGTATATGAAAAAAATGGAATGGAATATATTGGTAGTTGGTATTATCCAATTGATTTTCTATTTTTACCTGTTAATCGATTAGCTATTTCGTTAGTTTTATCAAATAATATAATTCAATCTTCATCTAATTGTTCATTTACTTGTTACAATGGTAAATGTATAAAATACTTAAATAAAGAAAAACAATTTTGTCGATGTTTTGATGGTTGGTCAGGTATTCAATGTAATATATGGATAAATCGTCCAGCATGTCCATCCGATTCAATTTATATTGGATTAATAAATAATCGACCGATATGTGTCTGTCCTATACATAAATTTGGTCTACGATGTCTATTTACATCAACATGTTCGGATAATATTTGTCAAAATAATGGTCAATGTATACCAGCTGATATAACTATTCCTGGTAGTAGTTATACTTGTATTTGTTCGGATGAATTTTTTGGAAAAAATTGTGAACATAAAAAATATAAACTCGATGTCTCTCTAAATAATATGTATATTCCATCATATGTTGTAGCGTATTTTTTTACTCTCTCCAATACAACACAACCAATCAGTACAATAATGCTTCGAAAATTGGCACTTTTTCAACATATAATTACTTTTCAAATATCAGTACCATTTCATATGGTGATTATTCAAGTTAATGATGATTATTATCTTGCTACACTTCAACATTCACCAAAATTTTATATATCAACATGGATTGATTCAACTCAAAAATGTTCATCTATTAAACAATTATTTAATTCAACAATATTACATATGATTCCATATGAACGAATACCATTTTATTATGATCTATGTCGAAATCATATTAATATAAATTGTTTCTTTGATGAAATTCATTTTTGTTTATGTACAAATGAATATCATGCTAATTGTATGAAATTTAATCGTGATAAAAAATTTCAATGTATACTAACAAATCAATGTGATAATAATGGACATTGTTTACAAGATCATCCAACTTGTCCATCAACAAAAATATGTGTATGTTCTCCTTGTTTTTTTGGTAATAAATGTCAATTTTATGCAAAAGGTCTTGGTTCAACATTAGATGAAATTTTAGGTTATGAATTTAAACGTAATACAATATTATCTGAACAACCTTTTACAGTAATAGTAAGTGTTATTATTACAATGTTAATATATGTAATAGGTCTTATTAATGGTATTCCATCAACAATGACTTTTTTGAGAAAAAAATCTAAAAATGTTGGTTGTGGAATATATCTTTTAGCTTCATCAATTGTTTCATTATTTATTGTGACTTTGAGTACAGCTAAATTTTGGTTTCTTTTTCTTTCTCATCAAGATTATTTTGATCAATATATTCAACAACTTATTCTTAATATAAATTGTTTATGTATTGAACCAGTACTTAAAATGAATTTATATATAGATAATTGGCTTAATGCTTGTGTAGCTATAGAACGAACTGTTTCTGTATTTCAAGGTATTAGTTTTAATAAGAATAGAAGTAAAAAAATTGCTAAATTTGTTGTTATATTATTACTTTTTATAAATATTTGTCTATTTATTCCACAATTAATTAATCTTCATGTATTTGAAGACAAAATAGAACAACGAAGTTGGTGTGTTATTACTTATTCACCATGGTTACAAATGTATAGTTCAACTTTAATTTTTTTTCATTATTTTGCTCCATTATTTATTAATTTATGTTCTGCAATATGTATTATTATAGCAACTGCTCGTCAAGGAAAAGGTATTAATCCTAATCGAAGTCTTTGGATACATCTTACAATTAAATTAAAACGATATAAACATCTTTTAATTAGTCCACTTATTATAATAAGTTTAACAATACCACATTTAATTATTTCAATTATATTAGATTGTAATAAATCATCTCATCTATTTTGGTTTTATCTTATTGGTTATTTTCTTTCATTTACTCCGGCAACATTTATTTTTGTTATTTTTATTTTACCATCACCTCATTATATACAAGAATGTAAAGAATTAATTATGTATATTCATCGACGTTTGATTAGATTAAAATTAACCTTTTTCAAATTATAACATTCTTGATTATAATAGTCATCAAAATTACTATTTAATAGAATAAAGAACATAAATTTCTATTAACAAATTAATTTTCTTGCTTATCATTGTACGCTTACTGTTACTGATTATATTTATCATTGTAAATGAGATTTTGTTTTTTTTTGTGCAAGTCGATATGACGTCAAGTTTTTAAAATTTTCTGAATTTAAGATTAAAAAGTTGTCATAATTTGTATTACGGGCCGTGTAAAAGACTCTGCGACAGTAAAGAATGATGTCTCAAATTTCAGTATCTCATTCAAATTAAACTTCACTGATGTGATGAGTTAAGTTTTCATATTACAACATACAAACGGAAAAACTTTTGTTTGTAATATAATAAATCCAAAGAACAAAACTTGTCCAACATCTTTTCGCATTTACAGAGTATTTTCTTTTGGAAATTATGAGCAATAATATTCGAATGCTGTGTAATATTCTGTGAAATGTTCAGGTTAATTTGTTGGACTCTCTATGAGTTTCGACCAAACAAGTTATGTCGCTAGAGGCTCATCCTAACGGCAAAATGATCGCAGCTTTTGAATCTTCTAGTGTAGTTGGGTACATGCATGGACACTCGCGGATTCATCAGTAGACGATTCTGTGACTACCACCTCTCGCGGGAATTTTTACCCTGCTTCCTCCAACAGCTCAATATTTCTAATATACTTTAAGGTACTTTAAAATATAAAAGTGCGATATTTCTTCTTTTTATGGGACTTACTTATGATCCAAATCGTTTACTTCAGCAGATTAATATTAGACAATACAATCTTATTGTTGATATAATCGTGAATGACAATGTAAAACGTAAATACGCACGATATTAATGATAGATCAGGGATGATAAAAGATCAAGGTTGTGTATTACGTGACAAATAAAAAGAAAACTGATAACAACAAAATCAAAATATAAAAAAAAACCTTGAATTATCACATACTATGTAGGAATTGGCAAACGTAGAAAGCACGAAAGAAAACTATTAATTTGGCACGACATTTACAAAATAAACTTCCCCACATTTGTATGCACAGATCTCGATGAGATGCGTAATAAAGACCCGCTCTTAATCTTCACTATACTGATGTATTTACTAAATCTTTCAGGATGTCTTTGACTTCTGACAAATCTGACAGATATTTAGCTTCTAGTGAATCGTGCAAAGAAATAAGTGCTTACATTAGAATGAATGATAATTTATTGTAAACTTTACAGTCTGCAGAAATGAGTTGAACTGTTCTTTTCCAAAACTTCATTAAGATCAATCACGATTTTTAGAATCAAGTCTGAAAAATGTTTTTCTGTTCACTAACTGTCATTATCAATGCCAATTTCATTGACATAAATATTTAGAAAAGTCTCTGGATTGAATATGAAACAGCCTTTTTTTTCACTAGTTATTGATGTTTTTTTAAAGCCCATGCTTGACATGAAAATGAATTTCAAACAAGATTTTTGCATATATATGATATTAGAAAAAAATTTTGCATTACTTCGGATGAATATAATCCCTTACTTTCTCTTCCAAAAAGTTTTGAATGTCATCTATGAAATATGTTCAGTATCTCTCTTTCCTTCAGATAACTACTGAGGATCATATTTGCTTGACATCATCAAAATTCTTATCAATAAACATCATGGAATATCTCATCGACTAAATGATTGAGTTGAATAAAAATAGTAGAATTCATTTTGTTATGTATCTAGTGGTTCTCTTAGGTGACGTACTAACATAAAAAAATTTGCTAACGTGTCTTCTGAATAATTTTTCTCCAATCTGTATTTTTGATGGCGACTGTGTCCAACGTGAAAATTTCCTATACTACTCTATTAGAATAACGGCATACAATTAGCTCATTTTGTTCACCGTAAAACAAGAATTCTATTGTTGACTTTGAAACACAATAGTAAGAGATTGATTCAAACAAACTCTCTTGAATATTAAGACGGTAATGGTTTTTCCCATGCAATCAGCAAATGAGCTAGTATAGCGATTGGCTAGATTATTCGTCGAAATAGTGAAACTACAGTGAAAGAAATTCATGAAAAACTATTTGTTCATCACAAAAATAGTAACTGGGTTACTTGAATGGCCAGTCTGGTCATCGCACTGAAACCCAATATGCTAATATCGAAGAACTTTTGAACGAAAAAATTGAAAAAACCCGACTCAAGATGTCTGATTAATTTTTTAAATCCTATGAAAGCAAGATATTTGACTGCTATTTCATCTAAGAATGATATAATAATAACATCCCACAGGCTTATCGCCCTTTGGAGCCAGCCGTGATTGTGATTACTAGTTTTTCACATGCAGTCGGGTTCTATCGTCTTTTCCTTTTACAGACGGCAGTAGCTGCACCCTCCTCCGTCCAACATACTGACTAAAGATACAATCAGCATGAATGATTCATATGGAATGAATCATTTGATACAACGTTAGCCATTAATGACTTGTTCAGGATCATTCCATGGATGATGTTACTAAGATTTGAACACAGTGCCTTATGGGTGCATGCCAAGCAACGTAATCACTCAACCATTGCGGCGTCCTAAGAGTGAACGAAACGAAATTTGAAACATGGTTTCCTGTGCTAATTTTTTTAGACTTTCTAGTAATATAGGCCCCTTTCTTAAAAATATGAAAATGGATAAGTACAGTAATCATACTAAAATGAGCAAGATTTTTTTTCACATCACCTTATATTTCTCTGTTTATTTTGCAAATTAGAAAATATGAAATAATCAAAAAGAAAATAATTCTAATTTTCATTGTTTGCACTAATTGGTTCAAGTGTATGCCAATGAACATGTGATCGATTCGGTGCCGATAAAGTATCTGTCCAATGTTGAAAAATTTGTTGATTTTTTAATTGTGTTGAACCAAATTCAATCATTGATATTGATTTACTATGTGAACTAATTAATGATCGTCGATAACATATTGTTATACGTACAGATGTTTTATGAAGTGAAATATAATCAAAATGAAATGATGTACTAAATGTACAAATACCTTTCATAATTGGAATTAATTTTGATTTTCTTTTTTCAGTTATATTTCCATCAATTATTATACAAATTTTTATTTGTATTTGATCTACTAATAAATTAATTTTTAATAAAAAAAAATTTATAAAATTTTTTTTTACCTCGATAATGAAAATGACTTGCAGGTTGTTTAAGAAGATATTGAATACCAAGTATTTTAATTAAACCAACATGTAATAAACATCGATCATCTTCATAACCTAAACAAATTAATGCACGAGCTTCATTTTCAGTTTTAGCCTTAAAGAAATAAAAAGGTTAATTAAATAAAATTTTTTTTTAAACAATATCATTTAATTTAACCTGTTGTCGAATGATCATATCGATTCGATTTTCATAAATTTGAATAGATTTTGTATATTGTTCAGATGTTGTTAAATCAATATTTGGACTATAATTATATTGATTAATAACAAGTACAGTTTGACCTATTTCAATAGGTTTATCATTTTTATGATATCCTAATATATTTATTTTTAAATAACTATTTTCAATATTATATTGATCTAAATCAAATTGAAATACTTCATTAATTGGATCATTTTTTGAATAAGATTTTTTATTTTTATGTTTATCATTATTTGTAAATAAACGAATTTTACAACTAAATGAAGAAAAATATTGTTCAATTAATAATTGCATTGGTGTTATTCGTATAATTTGAAATAAAAGTTGATTATTATTTATTGAATAAAATAATTTATAAATTAAATCAATACGAAATAAATCAGTAAGTGTATATTCTAATGATGATGTTGTTGGAGTAATGGATTCTGTATCTATATCATCAGAATCAGATGATTGTATTGATAATTCTTCAGAATTTTTTATTTCAGTGTTATGAGATAATATTGATGATGATGATGTTGAATGCATGGGTTTAAATTTTGATTGAATTGTACCAAATGAAAATGATTGTGGTTGAGAATAATGTTGAATTGAATTTGTATATGATGAATCCGATGATGATGTTTGACGATAACGTTTAGTTAAATCAAATGTTTTATAATTTGATGGAAGTTCATTAATAGAAAATGATGTTAATTTTTCACAGATTATTTTAGGTGTGGATTCTTCTTCTATATTTGTATTTGATAATTTTGATAATGGAAAAATAAAACGATTTGATGTTATTGATGCAGGTGATGAATATAATAAACGTTTTTCAGCAATAGCAGCTTCAGTTTTACGTTTTTTACATGATAAATGTACATAAAGTGATATACAAATAAATATAATGAATAAAATTGTTAATAAAATAATACTAATAATAATAGCAAAAGCATAAGGATGTAGAGGTATCATGGAAAAAATCATTGTTGTTATCATTTTATTCTATTGATATGTTTAATATTTTTAATAATGATATTGATATGTGATTTTGTCCAGCTGCTATGTTATAATCCTTTAATTGATAACAATCATATTTAAACGAGAGAGAGAGAGAGAGAGAGGGAAAAAAAAAGTATTGAATGTCAAAAAGTCAATCTATTAATATAATATCATAGAAAAATTATCTCTACTATTTAACATGATTTAGAAAAAAAAAATACTTTAAGAAAATCTTTTGAGTAACATTCGTAAATTTATATTTAGCTCTAGATTGATGAAATAACAATACAAATCAAGTTAGAATGGAAGATTTATCTGTATCTATTTGTATGTGATGTAATATGATCAAAAAGTCCATTTGATAACTATAATTTAAACGATAATAGAGAACATTATAAAAATTATCTACTTTCCATGATTCATATTAACTAATCAATAATAGTTTAAAATAACTGACATTGTTAAATTATTTAATGTGATTATATTATTACTATCAATAAGTAAAAAGTCTTCATGACTAGAAGATATTCATGCGTATGTATTACATTAACCAAAAATATATCTACACGTGTATATCAATATTGTATTTGTTTCTTATTAGTGTATTATACACAAAACTAAAGTAAATTAAAAAGGGTATTATTGATGCCTATGCAGAAAAAATAAAGAGTGTGGATATTTTTCAAATAACTTGTGATAGAAACAAGATAGAAGACTGACTTTTATCTTGAGAAAGAACAGATGAAGATACATCGAATTATGTATTAGCTTTAGCTTTAGAACAAGTTTTATGAATGAAAAACTGTTGATAATGGACGTTAAGATATGTTTTTATTTATGTGTAGACTCGCATTATAATCGTTGACATTTTGTTTTGCAAAGTTTTTTCTTTTTTTATATAAATTTAATAGGGTATTAGAGATAAAGAGATTTGTTTAATAAATGTTGTCTAGTAGAAAACTTTTATACAAAGTTCAAAGTAAAAATAATAACTTAAAGAAAACTACAGGATTTACTATCAAAATTTTATTTATTTTCAAGTGTACAGCCTAGAATAATATTCCAAAAAATCAACTACATATCCATCTCTGTTTACCAAAAAAAATCAGTTTTTCTAGAGAAACATAGTGCGATAGTTCTTTACGTTTCCTAAGAATGAAGAATTTCATCAGTACGTTGCAAACTTTATTTGTAGCACAATAAATAATCCATCATCTTTATGTATCAGTCATACTTGATTGTTTTGTTCTTCTGAAATAAAGATGTTTATAGTAATGCGAAGACGATAGATGGTTTTTAGAAGACATTATGAAGATGCATAAATTTGCACATGATTTCAAAATTGACAAATATATTACTCTAGCATTCAATAGGTTAAATAGATTGGCAATGATGGTTCGTGTTCAATACGGTCAGAACAATGAAATTTAAGCAATTTTTTAATACCATCAGAGTACGATATTTTTTTTTTGAATAGGTTTTTCCAGTGACGTAACCAGTGTTTGGGACTAGATAGGGCTCAGTTCCTCAAGAATTTCCGATCCGCCTCAGGTATATGAAATTCATTCATCAATGTAGTAAATGTCAAAAGTATTTCCCACGTTTTATTGAGTCACATCTTAAAAGTTTACAATATTAATTTAATTCCATTATATGTCTGTGTAGTAGAGATCAAGTACTATATATAAACACCTGTTTAACATGAAAAACTTTTAAATAGAAAATACAATACAAGAAATCAAACTTCAGCGCTTAGAAAAAAAATGAGATAAAAATTGGCAAAATTAGATTTTTGCTGTAGAATACGTTCATGAAGGTCAAGCACAAAAAACGAAAGATTTTCAAACAACTTTTCATTCTAACAGACTGTATAGAGATGCTTTCGCTGATCATTTTGGTATAAAAACATTTAGAGTGTCATTGATAAATGACGGTGTTATAGTCAAAGTATTAAACACTCTAAAACACCGAGCACTCTAAAATGTTGATAGCATAGTTTGATTTGCGAATATCTCGGCACAGAGAAACGATAATTTTTTGGTTTTGTTTTCAAAAGATGTACTGTCTAAAGTTCTATACAAGCTGTAAAAATTGTATAAACAAATGCTTATTACGAAACACTACAGTCTGTCAACATTTCTATTATCATTTGACAAATTTTTATATCATTTTTTTTCGAAGCACTGGAGTTTGATTTCTTTTATTGTTTTTTATTAAAAGTTTTTCACGTTAAGCAGGTGTCTATATTTAGTACTTGACATCTAATATACAGGCATATAATGGAATTAAATTAATTTTATAGTTTAGATTAGTAACCATCTGCATAGATACCCATCGATATTAAAAAAAGAGTTTACATTGTTTATATCGATGGTTGTAAGTAACGAGGAAAGTACACAGGACTGTCTATTTTCGACTTGAAACTTGTGCACAGAAACAGATGCTAGTAAGAATAGTTCATTGCAAAAGTTTCAGATCCTGTCGTTGATCCCATGTGGAAATAAGGACATTGGAATATACGGGTATAGTAGAAATATAAGCAGCATGTTGTTATCCTAACCGCCTTTTCATGTAAGATCAACGAAAAGATCTAAAACTTTCAGATATCATATATAATTTATTGAAATCGTTTATGATTATCGCATCAGACTAAATTGAATTGTTTCGAATCTATTACAATTAAATATCTTCTTGTGAAATTCAACTTGACATTAATGAAACACTATCAGTAACCGACGTTAAAATAAATAATGTCTATGTAACAACCTATAAAAGCATGAATTTATTGTTGACGAAAGAATAGCAAAACAAAAATATGTCAAAATATTAGTTTGAAGTAGATTGCAAAAAGTGGAAAGATAAGGTCTATTAAATTGTTTTGTTATTGGTTAATATACATTGTTGCTATGGATATGTACATCAATCAGACTACAACCACTGAAATAAAACTATTGTATAGATGGAGTATAATATTACATATACCATAAGATATATAATGAATACAACCAAATAAATATTTAAAGCTATTATAAACAACTTTATTCAGTGTGTTCTTCATTTTTCTTTCTTTTCGAAACTATCATGAAAGGAATATTGTACGATTTATGAGTTTAGTTTCTTCCAGAAAGTGATGTATTCATGTAAAATTTCCTAATAAAAAATTTACAAAAACATTATTTTTCCCTACATTATAATATTTCTACAGAAAAACAATTAATGAGAATCCTGCAGTATATCTTTCGTATCAGTATGATACTTTAAGAATTTCATCATATTAGAAAAATCATTTACTTTTACTTTTTTTTTTCTTTTTCATTCATATTTACCTATCACACAGGTATCGTGTACGACAACGTGGCAAAGAACAGTGACTCAGTTTTCAAACGTCTATATACACATTTCATCACACATCATTCTTCTATTATTTATGTTCAAGTAATTCTTTTTTTATATATACAAATACATTTATGAAATTTCCAAGATAATTATGTTAAATATCAATACAGATTATACTGAATTAATTAATCCAATTATTGAAAATGATTTAAATGAATATATTATGATTACAAAAATGTCTTTTAATCAAACTAATTTTGTAAGTGACTAGCGACGTTTAAAAACTAAATCTTTTCATTGGTTCCATATGTATACGTTGCATTGGTAAATTTTGGACTACCTTGAAGGATCGATCTTTTTTTTTATTTTTTATATTAAAACTAAGATTTTTAAGATTAATCATATAGATTTTTTTGTATTTCTAGAGTGATAATTATCTTCATCAAGAAAATTCTCATCAAATTTTATATAATTATTCCCAGATGTCATCACCATTTGAACCACCGAAAAATTCACTTTATATTATACTTGGTGAAATTCAAGCATTAACATCATCAAAAAAGAATAATACTCGATGGTCAAATACACATTCATATGAAGTAAATTAAGAATAAATATTTTTTTGTTTTATTTTTTATTTTTTTATTTTAGGAATCTTCAGAATTTAATGCATTTCAAAAACTTAAAAGTGTTCTTAATTCAGTTTCTGGTAAAATTAAAAAAAACAAGAACAAAATATTTTATTAAAAAATTTTCTTTAGATCTTCAAGATATTGATTCATTAACATTTTTAACACCATTTCTTGATATAATTCGTTCTGAAGAAACATCTGGTCCAATAACTTGTTTAGCATTAAATGCTGTGAATAAATTTCTTTCCTATGGTTTAATTGGTAGAATAAAATAAAATAAAATAACAATTTTTTTCTAATATTTTGTTTATTTATATACAACAACAAAAAAAAACAAAGATACTCTAAGTGAATCAGCAGCATCAACTATTGATAAAGTCGCGTATGCTGTTACACATACACGTTTTGTTGGAACTAATCCAAATGATGATGAAGTTGTTTTAATGAGAATTTTACAAGTAAAAATAAAATCGATAGTTAATTTTTGATATATATATATATATATAACATTTTTAATAGGTCCTTCGTTCATTATTATTAAGTCCTATTGGATCACAAATGACAAATGATAGTGTATGTGAAATTCTTCAATCTTGTTTTCGAATTTGTTTTGAAACAAGATTATCTGGTAATGATTAAATAATTATTTATTTATATTTGAAAAAACAAAATCTTTTCTATTAATTATTTTAATATAGAATTATTACGTAAAACATCTGAACATGTTTTAATTGATATGGTACAATTATTATTTGCTCGTTTACCACAATTTAAAGATGATATATCATCAACTAAACAAGTTAAAGATCTTTCAACAAAAACTATAACAACAAATAATCAACATCGATTAAAAGAAAGAATTAATTCTGAATCATCAATAAATAAACAAGAAACAAATGGTAGAATTATTTATTTTATTATTTTATTTTTACTTCATTTTTTTTTAAAGAATCAACTTTAACAACAATCGAAACAAATCTAACACATGTAAGTTAAAATTCAAAAATCAAGATTTTTATTTTGAGATTGTATTTACATTTATTAATTTTCGCTTCAAATATAATCATAAACATTACAGCTTCTCTACAATATGAACTATAAAAAGTTTGAGCATTTATGAATTTATAATAACAGAGAAAATAGCAACTTTTGGTTTACTCTGTAGAAAAGATCAGTTAATTAAACTTTTATGTTCAAGTAAAATACTATTCTAATTATTTATATTCTATTAATATATTTTAGTCATCAAATACCGATGATAATGATCGTCCAACTGCAATTGATAATGTAACAAATAATGAAAATGAATCTAATTTAATTCCAGATACATCTTCTCAAACAATATTACCAAGAATTGTTTCATCATTTGATGAATCAGAAAAAAATCTTCAAGAAGATCAACAATCAGAAGAAACAATATTAAATAATACTGAATATATTAATCCAAGAGGAATAAGATTTACAACAGCATCACCTACAAATACACCTGCTAAAGGTATTGAAAAACTAAAAAAAAAATGATTTTTACTTTGTTATTTTTAGATTCAGTAACTCCATATGGTTGGCCATGTGTTCGTGGTCTTTTTAGTTTTCTTACAACACTTATTAATAATCATGATAAGTTCGTATTCTTCTTTTTTTTTATTTCTCTTTTTTCTTTTAATTAATTTATATAAATAGAAATAATACAGAATATATGAAAACTGTCGGTTTAAATCTTTTAACAGTTGCATTAGAAGTTGGTGCAGATTATCTTGCTAATTATCCATTATTACTTTCAATTGTTAAAGATTCTTTATGTCGAAATATATTAAGTGTAAATAAACATATTTCTTCTTTAATATCAATATTTAAATAAAAATAAAAATAAATTTTAGATGTTACATTGTCATCGTATACAATTATTTTCTGCTTCACTTCGTGTTTTATTTCTTATATTTGAAAGTCTTCGAACACATCTTAAATGTCAATTTGAAGTATATAGAAGAAGAAAAAAACAATTTTTGTTAATTAATAATTAATTTATATTTAGTTTTTTATAATACGTTTAATGGAATTAATTATATCTGAACAATCAAAAATATCTTATGAACAAAAAGAAATAGCACTTGAAACAATAGTTCAGCTTCTTCGTATACCTGGTTTACCAGCTGAATTATATTTAAATTATGATTGTGATTTATATAGTACAAATTTATTTGAAGAATTAACTAAAATGTTATCAAAAAATGCTTTTCCAGTTGCTGGTTTAACATCAACACATATACTTTCACTTGATGCATTACTTTCAGTTATTGATCATATTGAACTTGAATGTCAATTTCAAGTACAAAGACAAAAAAATGATTGTATGTTTATTTATTGTATATTCATCCAGCTAACGAGGGAAGAGTCCCAACTGTCTAATCGCTTTTGAGCCGAGACTATGTGCGTTATGTAGACCCAAATGAGTTTTGAATACTCTGAAAAAAGTTCGGGCCACTAGCCTATTGCTATGGAGATATTGAACTTTTACAGTATTCTTTAAAAATAAATGCCGTGGTCCTCCTCAAGGGTACCAGAAAAACTGATTTTTGAATTTCGACGTGAAACTTTGAATAGAGATAGACCTCAATGAGAATAGTTTATTATGAATGTTTTTGAGATTCTTTCATCTGCTTTTATCTTAAAATAAGAGCATCAAATCTGCCAGTTTATAGAGACTAGCTATTCATAATTGTATCTTAGGATAGGAAAGACGAAAATATCTGAAATAGTCACAGTAAACTATTCTCATTGAGTTCTATCTCTATCCTAAGTTTCAAGTCGAAATTCGAAAATCAGTTTTTCTGGTATCCCTGAGAGGGACTACGGCATTTTTTTAAAAATACAATATCTCCATAGTAATAAGCCAACGGCCCGAACTTTTTTCAGAGTATTCATAACTCATTTGGGTCTACATAACGTACATAGTCTCGGCTCAAAAGCGATTGGACAGTTGGGACCCTTCCCTCGTAAGAGGCCAAAGTGGTTTTAGGATATCCGAGCTCGATTTTTCTTCTTTTGTTTTTCAAAAGTTCTGTTTTGAAAAATTTTTGAAATTATGATCAAAATGATGATGAACTCTTTAAAATATATTTTTTCTAGCAATAAGTCAATCATTAACACGTCCTATTCCATGTGGATATGCTCTTGCATTATCATTACAAAATATTGATATAAATCGTTGTTCAACATCATCTGAATGTCGTCATAGTTCACGATTACGACAAAATCGTATGACAATATCATCACATTTACCATCACAAGATGATCTTAAAAAAAAGAAACAAGATAAAAAGGTTAAATATTTATTTAAAAAAAGAAAATTACTATTTTTGTTTTTTGTAAATAGTTATTACGACAAGGTTCAGAATTATTTAATCAACATCCATCAACAGGAATAAAATTTCTTCAAGAAAATAATATTTTATTAGATCCATTAGATATTCATGAAATAGTTAAATATCTTAAAGATAATCCATTATTAGATAAAAAAATTCTTGGAGAATATTTATCAAATAGAAAACATCTTCATATACTTGAACAATATGTTAAGTAAGTATAAATAAAATTTTCTTTTTTTTAATTAGTTTTTTTTATTCATTTTAAAGAACATTTAATTTTGATGACATGCGTATTGATGAAGCACTTAGAATATATTTATCAGAATTTCGTTTACCAGGTGAATCACCATTAATTAGTGCATTACTTGAACATTTTGCTGCTCGTTGGCGTGTAAGATATTAAATTTATTTTAAAATTATTTCAAATTCGAATTTTTTTTTTCTAGGAATGTAATAATTTTGAACTTGCAAATAATGATGCAGCTTTTGGTTTAGCATATGCTTGTATTATGCTCAATGTAAATTATTTAATATATATATATATATATAATTTAGTTTTTTATCTAGACGGATCAACATAATACAAATGTTCGTCGTCAAAGTTTACCAATGACATTTGAAGTAATTTATTAAAATAATAAAAAAAAAAAATTTTTTTTCGTTTTTCTATTAAAAAGGATTTTAAAAGAAATTTATCAGGTATGAATAATAATGAAAATTTTGATGATGGAATGTTAACTGAAATCTATCGTGCAATTAAATCTGATGAAATTGTTATGCCAGCTGAACATACAGGAATTGTTCGAGAATCATATTTATGGAAAATAATGCTTAGAAGATCAACAACAACATTAGGAGAAAATTTTCTTCATGTACCAACTGGTTCATATAATCATGATATATTTACATTAATATGGGGACAAACAATGGCTGCATTATCATATGTATTTGAAAAATCAAATTATGATTTAGTTATAGAAAAATCTATTCAAGGTTTTAATAAATGTGCAAGAATAGCTGCACATTATTATATGTCTGATGTTTTTGATAATTTAGTTATATCATTATGTAAATTTACAACATTACTTAATAATCGAGAAGTAAAAAGAAAATTATTTTTTCTTTTAATATATATATATATATTTTAGTGGATTGAAAATTTACCAATACAATTTGGTCTTAATCGTAAAGCACGTCTTGCTGCAACAGTTGTTTTTAATATTGCGCATGTACATGGTGATATATTAAGAGATGGATGGAAAAATCTTCTTGAATGTATTATACATTTATATAAAGCAAAATTATTACCATCAGTTCTTGTTGAAGTTGAAGATTTTCTTGATGCATCTGGACGAATAACACTTATTAAAGAACAAATTATACAAACACCAAAGTAAGAAAAAAGTGTTTGTTAATTTATTTTTTGAATATTTTTGCAATAATTTTCTTAATAATAATTCGAATAAAAATTTTCTTTTAGAAATGATATTGGTTTATTTTCATCTCTTGCTTTTCTTCTTGGTGGTGGTGGTTCAAATGATTCAACATTATCATCTAGTAAACAACAAACACCTGAAGAACAAGAAGCAATAAAAATTGCAACATCATGTATAGAAGAATGTCATTTAGAACAATTATTACAAGAAACAAAATTTTTAATAATTGATTCATTAAATGAATTATTAAAAGCACTTATATATGGTTGTCAAATATCACCTGATTCACAAAAACTTGATCAAGATGCTGCTGTTTTTTGTCTTGAATTACTTGTTAAAGTTGTTTTACAAAATCGTGATCGTGTTACTATTATTTGGTCAACTATTCGTCATCATTTTTATTCAATACTTGTTAATGCTAATGAAAAAATATTTTTTATTGAACGTACATGTATTGGTTTATTAAGAATAGCAGCAAGACTTTTACGTAGAGAAGAATTAGTTTCAGAAGTAATTTTATTTTATACTTATAAATATATATATTTATTTATTTATTTATTCAAAAGGTATTTGCATCATTGCATATGTTACTTTTAATGAAATCTCAAGTTCTTCATGCATTATCATCTGAAATAGCATATGGTTTACATGAATTACTTCGAACAAATGCAGCTAATATTCATAAATCTGATGATTGGTTTATATTATTTTCTTTACTTGAAGTTGTTGGTGCAGCTGCTAATCCTCCACCAATAATTCAATCAACAAATAAATATATTCAACATAGTCATTCAATAACAAATATTGATTCTGATACTGAATGTTCAGATTGTATAACAACAACAACAAATACAAATGATAAAGGTTATACAAGTGATACAGAAATTTATCGTCGTTCAGATTATATTGTTGTATCACATAATGATTTTGAAACACATAAAAATCAATATGAAAAATATATTCAACATGATCGTCGAGCTTTAATAAAATCTTGTGAAATATTATCATTTCTTATACATGATGTTGCATATGTAACACAAGAAAATTTTGAATATTGTATTCATTGTATACGAACATTTATTGAAGTTATATTAACTAAACAAATTAATAAACAAAAATCTAAATTAACAGGAAATAATAATAATAATCGAAATATAAAACAGATTCGACGTGTAACATCATCAAATTCATTAAATAATGAAAATATTAATGATCAATCACGTTTAGATTATGATGATGATAATATACCTGAATTAGTTAAACAAGAATATCAATCAATTGCATTACAATTATTAGAATTAATGCATATTTTACATGTAAGAGCATCACAAATATATAAAAACATACCAAGTGATCAAACAGTATCGAGTGTTTTGTGGTATAAATGTTGGTGTCCTATTTTACAAGGTTAGTTATTCAAGAAAAATCAAGAGAAAAAAAACGAATTTTCAACGGATAGATAGATCTTAATAAGATCTGCTCTTATATATGAATGATTTCTATCATAATCATATTGTAGGATAGAAACAAAAAGATCGGAAATTTCCACAATGAACCATTCTTATTAAGATCTACCTATATGTAAAGTTTCAATCGGAAATTGGAAAATCAATGTTCTTTCTGTTTTTGAAAATAGAGATTACATGATGCACATACTCATGATTAAAAACACGATTCACTATTTAGTAGAGTTCTTCTTATTATCTCACTTATCATTCTATGCATTGCAAACAAAGAAATGACGTATAGTCAATAGAGATATTATCAGCCAATTTTGGATTAATAAAATAATCAGAAAAACACTGCCTTTTCAATCTATCAAAGTGTCAGTCACTGAAGAGTCCGAAATAGGTTGATTTATAAATCGATATAAATAAACCGAGTTATAAATGTCGATCAAATCAATCGAAGCACTAAGTTTTCGTATTTCTTTATAAACAATAAAATCTTTGAAAACAAATGTCATTTCGTAAACAGTTGGAATTTATAAATGTCGATCCGGTTTATAATCGTCCTAAATTTTTGAGATTTCTGTTAAATTTAAATTTTTGAAAAAATCATTTTGGACTCTACAGTGATGTCAGTATTTGTAAATAAATCGATTTCAATTGAAAAATATCTCCATAGTATTGATTATATTTAAGGTATTGCACGTCTCTGTTGTGATTCTCATCGTTCAATTCGTTCAACTGCACTTAGTTATCTTGAACGATGTGTTTTATTACCTGAACTTCGTATACTTTCTCCAATTGAATGGGAATCTGTATTTAATAAAGTATTATTTCCTTTATTACTTCAATTACTTGAAACAAATAATATTTATGGAATTGAAGAAACACGTGTACGTGTTTCACAATTAGTTTGTCGATTATTTTTACAACATCTTACACCATTATTAACATTATCAACATTTACAACACTTTGGTTAACAATATTAGATTTTATGGATAAATATTTTAAAATTGATCAAACAGATATGTTGGTAAGAAAATTTTTAATTTTTTTTAATATTAAATAAATAATTTATTTATTTATTTTTTTAGCGTGAATTTGTTCGTGAATCATTAAAAAATATGCTTTTAGTTATGAATACAACTAGTTTATTTCAACCTGAACAACCTTTAACAGTGATTACAAAAGATAGAATTCATAGTTTTTTACCAGCACTTTGGGATGAAGTTTTTAAAATATCAACACCACCATTACCTCCATCTCCAACTACAGAAGTAATTAAATAATAGATAATATTTATAAAAAAAAAACAACCTGTTTCTTTATAATTATATTTTAGCCTGTTGTATCATTAGTGCCGACTAATGAAGTTAATACTTTATCAAGTAAGTTTATTAGTTTAATTTTGATATTAATTTCTTTTTGTTTTTGTTTTATTTAGATGAAACAACAGCAACAACAACAACAAATAATGAACCAGTTCCTGCACCTAATGTATGTTTACTTTTCTTATAAAAAACGTTCTTAGATTAAAAAAAAATGTTAGAAAAGTAACCGAGTTCGTGCATGATTTCTTATAGGTTTCTACTTGTATTACATCTTGATCTTTTGAAATCTACTTTTATCTTGTTATTTTTTAAAAAGGTTAGATTTATATTTTATATTTATTTCAAATATATAGAGTAGAATACACTTGCATGCTTATATCTACAATTTATTGAACAAACAAACAATAAGTTAATAGTGTTTGTAAACTATTTATGCATGATATCGGATTATAATCTTGAAAATTGAAATATTAAAAATAACGGATGACCCATAATAAATGATCAGTTCTTTTTTTAAAATTATCTTTGTAAGTTTTATTTAAATAGAAAATATATCACAAGATGTAATGTGAAAAATTCTATGCGAACAAGTTGATAAATTCTTTTTCCTATTTGATTTATTAATTAGTAAAATAAGAATAAGAATTTGTCATGTACCAAAAAATAATCCTGTTCGTAGTTGATTACAGTGTTTCGCATGGAACATGATGGTATATTTTATATTTTTATTAAAGTTTATCACTTAAGGGTACCCCTCTCTCGTTTTTGACCATTTCTAGAGCCCAAAGATGTTAAGACCGATCAGGCTGAAATTTTTCCCGCAGATAAAACATCAAATATCGAGATACATATTTAAGAAAAAAATTTTATAGGAGATTTTTGTAGGGTTTCTATAAGGTCTTACCTTTGGAAAATAGCTCCAAATAACTGTGATAAAAATTTCAGCCCGATCAGATAAAGTTAGAGAATGATTATTCATGGCACAATTGAGCGTTATGTATGAAAAACTGAAAATAATTTTAAAAAGTCGAAAATTCGTTTCTTAGCAACTCTAGGAACTATCATCTATTATGGAAACCTTTATTTACTACTTATTAGGGAGGAAAATTTTCACAATTTTTCGTATACCAGCTTTCCATAAAAAGTTAACGGCTGATTGGGTTGAGTTCATTCAAGTGCTAAGCATCTAGCCCATCTTTAAAGCACATAAACAAAAAAAAAAAAGATTTTTCATTTTTATTAAAAAGCTGTGTCGCGCAATTTCTGATGGGATTAAAAATGTGAAACACGATGTACCTATTCCTTGAAAACCATGTTTGATGTATATTCGGATATCCTTGGCTATTATTCCTTACTTTTCAGCATCGAACTTCAAAACTAGACTTAGCTTACACATGTCACCATATATGACAGATTTCAAACTGCATTTTTCATTCTGCATAAAGGAGAGTACCCTTAATTAAAAAAAGCGGATATTTATTATGAGACACCTGTTAGATTAATAATAATAAAAATTTTATTTTACTAGTTTTTTTTTGCTTTCTTGCATTAAATAACAAAAATAATTATAGATAATTATTTATTTAAATAAATAAATTTCTTTTTTCTTTTTTAGACTCGATTTTTACCAGCTCAAATACAAAATTTATAAACATTGTATTAATTTATTTTAAAATAAAAACAGACAAATTTAATATACTTATTTATATATTTTTTTTTCTTTTGTTTAATTTGTGTTATTTAGATTTTAATGGTTTTCTTTTATTGTTCATTCAGTTTTTTTTCGTTTTTCTTTTTTTTTTGCATAAAATTTATGGCTAATATAACAGCTAAAGTAAGAAGATAAATAAAATTATTTTATAAACAATCATTCGATATTTTAGATAAAAATTAAAATGATAAATAATAATTGTTTAAAAATATGTGAAAATGATGATAATAATAATAATATATGTAAACGAGATGCACAAGCTTTATGTTTTCATTGTTCAAAAAATTTATGTCGTATTCATCTTCTTCAACATACACAATTAATTGAAGAGAATACACGTATTGAATTAAATTTATTAGCTGATAAATTTAATGAATTATTATTAAATTTTGAAAATATTTCAATTTCATCAAATATTCTTGAAAAACCTTTAATAGAATTAGAAAAATGGGGTATTGATGCACATGAAAAAATTGATCAAATTATTGAAAATAAACGTTTTGAAATAAATAATAAAATTGAAGAATATCGAATAGCTTTTACTATTAATAATAATAAACAATTAGAAAAAATTAATACAAATAAAAATATTATTATTGAATTAATTCAAGAAGCAGATGCATCACGTAAACAAATAAATGAACTTCAAACATTAATTAATGAAACAGAAAAATATTTACAATCACTTAATACACATACAATTAATATTATTCATTCTTTACCAATTTCCTATATTCATATCGATACTCAATTTTTTAATTATCAACCTATATTAAATAATGAATTACGAAATTTTAAAATTACTTATATTCGTTTAAATGGTATTATTCGAAATTATTATGTTAAAACAAAAATAGATGGAACAATAAATGATTTAATTAATAGTTTTATCCGACAATATATTTTATTTGAACAAATTATTCATGCTGAATTAAATTCCAATTGTATAATTGATCATCAACCAAAATCTGATTTTATCCTACCTGTTGAAATTTATAATCATAATGTTCGTCAAGCATATATGAACAATACAAAATTAACTAATATTCGAAATACTGATACCATTATTTTCTATGAAACTCCATATTCATTGGATATGTACGATAATCCACGTATTCTTATGCCATGTTATTTCCAAAGTATATTGAGAAACACTTTATTTGGTTTTCCTATTTATCTCAGTGTACCACGTAAAGATTGTAAAGGTCAAGATATATTAGATGCATTGAATAATACATTAGGTAATTTTTTTCCATTTAATCTTAATATTAATCAAAATATGTACAAAATAAATCTGGTATTTAATGAGCACTCACAAAAAACTGTTAAAATACTAAATAATGTTTTACAAGATCAAATTGATTTTAATAAGACAAATACAACGTTAATAATAGATGTCGATGATGAAATTGTCAATATATACAATAATAATCAGTCAAAATATGAAGGTTTTTAATAAACTTTGATTTTCTATTTTAAAAAAAAAAAATCTTATAATCTCAATGAAAAGTACAATTTCTTAGATTTAGTAACTTATATTTTATTTATTTTTCTAATACATCTAACAATACAAATAATCATTTGTTGATTGTTATAGTGGAATATTTAATACAATAAACCAAAATGTTTTGAAAAGATTATATTATTCATTAATAATTCAGATTAAAAATCTTTCTAGACAATATATGAAATGTCTTGATCTAACAGGATATCAGATTAGACCTTCAGATAATATTTAAACAATACATTTCATGTTGTTTATAAAGTATCGTAATCATAAAAAATATATTGTGAACAAAAACATTATTTAATCGATGTTCACTTTTTAGTTATAAAATTTTAGTATAAGTAGATGCATTAACTTATTCGATCACGACAATAGGAAAATCTAGTCAAGTCATTTCAAAAGTTAGTATAACAAGTAAACGTAAAATGAAGTAATCATATCCTCGTTGATCTTTTATAACAACTTAAATGCCATCATCATATATATTAAGTACTATGATTACATGCAAAATTGCTATCATTTATAATTTCTGCATGAATGTCGACATACGAGCATTTCATGTATAAGGCAAAATATTTAAGATTACTCTCAGATAAAGTCAAACTCAATTTATTATGGGCAATTTGTATGTTTCATTTGAAGAATAAACCGTTTTCCTTATTTGATCTAGCAAAGGACAGAATATAAAAATCAATGATATTCTTTCATGAACAATTGATCAGTCATTATTTTTCTTTGATGTTCCAATTTATAATAAAAAATTATAGTAATATTTCAACAAATGTTGAGTTTCTACATAAGCATGAGATAAAAGATCTGATTTTTGATGCAGTGATCGTTATCTATGAACTTATTTGAATAAAACTTTTTAAAAGAATTTTATTTTTTAAAAAACAAAAAAAATATTTTGTTTACATCTTATGTTAATAATATTAAATACAGTTTATTATTCAATGTTCAAATGAAATACATAAATTATCAATAATAAATTGAGTTCCATTTTGTATGACATTCGAATGAGGTGTACCACCTCCTGCTTGCAATATTATAGTATCAATATTTGTACAGAAAGAACAGTAGATATAAGTTGGATATACAACCATTATTTTATATAAACCTGTTGAAGTAACTGAACCATCTCTAATAGTTTTCATTGTAACGATAAGATGATCACGCCATGCACTAGTTAAATATAAACTATCAAAAGAAAAACGAGTATTATTTGCTGTTGTAATTGTTATATTTCCACAGGTTGGATTATGCATGACAAATGGTTGAGTACGAACTCCTACCATATATCCACTATTGATCGGCATTGTTAATGCATTTATAAATTCAACATTAATCCAATTAAGATTTTTATAACTATTAGGAATAATACCCGATGTATTCGTTTGATTTGGAATATCGTCAAAAGTAATCAATGTTGTGCATGCTTAAAAAACACAAAAAAAAATATTTTCTTTAAATATATTCTAATTAATACACATATAACATACTAGCAACAGCGGTAGTCATAGGCGCGAGGGTGGTATCAGTCATTGTTGCAACCATAGTGTTCAATGTATTTGATGATGAAGCTTCAAACAGTAGATAATTGTATGAAAAAGCATGTAGCAATATATTTTATACTTACTTATTGTATTGACTTGTGGACTGACTGCAGTAGATGGTACTAAAGAAATTTATTGAGCCTGTATATTCAAGAATTTACTGATAAAATATAGAATTCTTTATTAATATATTTTGCAACTTGTGATATTAATTTATGAATGTGTTGAGTGCAAATGAAAAGTAACGCGTTTCTAAAAGCTGATAATTATTTTCACATAAACTAAGAATAGGTCATTTACAATATTTTTACATTGGTTATATCTTAATAATCAGCTTATTTCAATATAATATGAATAAATCTCATGGAAATAATATTAAATTTTTATCCTGATTATGAACTAAAAATTTGACTATTAAATATAGTTGAACAATAATTTTCTCTCATTTTCATCGTTAAAATTATAAGTATAATTCGAAATAATTAAATAATTTTTATTTTATTTTTTTGAAATTAATTCAAAAGAAAGTAAATACTTACTTGAAAAGTTTATATTTCTTAAACTAATAACAGTTGAATTTCTATCAATTGTTAATATTTGTAATTGTTCATTTTGTATTTGAATAAAATAAAGTAAACAATATTGATAATAATCATTATACATTGCTGTTGCACACATAGAATTTTTAAAACATTTACATATACAAATATGTTGTGATTGAATTGAAGAAAAATTAGAAATTATAGAATTATTATTATTAGAATTAAATCGTGCATTTCTATATATAATTATTGGAATTGTTATAATAGATGGAAGATAAAAAATAATAACTAAAGTCATATATGTTGACATCATATTAAAAATAAATAAATCTAAAATATTTCAAATAATAATCAAAATGATTTTTGTTTTTACCACAGATCATTATGATTTTTCTGTCTTTCAGATCTACTAAATTAAATGATTGTTTGAAAAAAATGAACTTTTTTTTTATAAATATGTCAATGTATTACAAAAAAAATATTTTTAAAAATGTAGATGATATTATGAATGGTAGTGTTGTTAAACTCGCTATTTTTTAAAAATGATTTTAACACATTAAAATGTATGATTTTTAAGTGTAAAATGTCATTTATTGAAATACTTGCTTGCTTAAATATCAATTAAAATCTACCTATTTATTCTGATTTTACAATGGCAATGTATTATTCTGTTATTATAATATGATCTATTTTTAGAGTTCAAGAGACAAAATCATATTTCGAAAAGATATGTTCGAAATATTGTCTTATCTTTTTAAAATTGGTTATTATTATCATTGAGAAAAGATATATAACGTTATATTTTTAATTATTGATTCTAGACTTTTTTGCAATTTAAAATCATTCTCAAATGAAACTCATAGAGTCATACGGTTTCTTTTGTATATATATATATATGAAACAGATATTTCATATTTAATTTAAATCGATGTGTTATTGTTTAATTGCTTCTTTCACTTATAAGCACTTTTTTACATGATGTTTTGAAAGAAATGAATATATATTTATCATAATTATATAGGACGACGGAATCCAGACAGTTGCTTGTCGCACACTTGGTCACAAATCACACGGTTACTTAATGGCGTTAAGTAGCAACGTTCTCCATTGGATTATCTTTTAAAACCGTCGTAATTTCACCACCACATACATCAATTTTAGTGTTTATCTTCTATAACTGGTTTGATTCGTACGTGTTTTGGTCATAAAATATGTAGCACATATACTTTGAATCGATAGAACAGAAGAATGGTCCGAACTATACTGCCTAGAGGTGGTATTGTTGGATTTCAAAATTCGACTCTAGGACGGATTATGATTAAAGGCGATATAAACAGTTGAAGAAAGGTGAAAAGAAGATTTCCACTCACTTACCCTCATAAAAGATAGTGTGCATTCAAGCGAGCAAAATGAGTTCTTGAACAAACAACTGCATAATTCGATGCAAAATTATCATGCAGACTCTAAAAATTGCTTAAAATACATCGAAGTCTGTTGTCTATATAGAAATTCCTCAGTTACCACCTAATTTTATGTTGCGTTGCTCTTTTTAAAGATTATTTTCGTGGGTTTATTCATATATTCACAAAAAAGCAGTTTTGCGAGCAATCGTCCTAAACCCTTATTCAAGAAAAATATAGATCTATGGAGCATTAGACTCATTTTTCTTGAACGAAATAAATATGATTCATTGTAGAGGTCACTAACTAATACCGTAATATTGATTTATTCATTTATTACTTCCGAGATATGCAAAACAAATAGTATGAGACATATTTATAAATTGCTACTTGAGTTTATACGATAATGCTACTTACCAACTGATGTTGTCTAGTATATACTTCCGTTCTTTTTCTCTCTTCCTAAAATACCTTGGAAGTTTCCAACATTTTTATTCGTATATAAATAATTCAACATTTTCAATTCTCTTTCTATAAATTCATCAACAAAAGTATTATAGTAGAATATTATATTTTAAACTGACACAGTACGTAACTTTAATAAATATGAATTGAAATGAATTAAATTATTTTTGTAGAAAGAAATATGTCATTTACATTTCATCAATCATCAGGAAATTTTTGCAATGATAAAACCGAAAAATGTACGCCATCATATAGTGGATATAAAGGTGAGAAAGATCAAACGAAAAAAAATTTCGGTCCTATTCCTGAAGGAAATTATACAATTGGAAATAGTTGTGGTGAAAAGGGTGGACGATGTAATTTAATACCGGATTCATCAAATGAAATGTATGGACGCTCTAGTTTTCAAATACATGGTGATAATAGCAAAGGTGATCAATCAGCAAGTCATGGATGTATTATATTGAATCAAGAAGATAGAAGAGGACTCAAACCTGGTGATAAGGTCAAAGTGAAAAAGTAAATAATCAATCATGATGTAATCAAGAAAAAAAGAAACAAAATGGATGCTTGAATATCTTTTATTTTCGCTTTTTTTTGAACATTAAACATAATACATAAACTTCTTAATAAATATAATTAAATCAAATAATCAGAAGGACAGTTTTGCTATATGATAGAGTCAAGACATAATTATTCTGTAAATGTTTTTTTCTAGATCGAATGTATAAATGATATGAGCTAAAACTAACAATACATAGTTTACACTAATAATTTTTCTTTTAATCAAACTCAAGCAGTATTGATCTTGTTGAACAATTTCTTTTTTATTTGAATACTATAATCATCAAATGCATTAGTTATAAATTGTATAACTGAAGTCAGAGGTTGAATAGAAAACGAAATGTAATTGAACTATATTTCATAACCTATTCGATAGATATGAAACCATCTTAGTTTGAAACGATTGATATTCATGATGACTTTTTAAGCTGAATGAATCTTTTTCCCCATTAAAACTTAATAAAAGAAACTGTTAGAAACTTGATTTGTATTAAATGTATCACGGTTATTTTAATATTAGTAAGAGTTTTTTTTTGAATAATTTGTGATAGAAAAATTGTATAAAAGTGTCACTGTCACTACTTTTAGAGGCACCAAAGTAATATTTTGATTTTTTTTTCAAAAGATGCATAGTGAAAAATCGAGTATGGGAAAAAAACATCGGAATAAGTCAACAGAAATGTTTTTTTTTATACAACTTTTATAGAGCTTTCAAGCTGTATCTTTTCATATAAAAATCAAAATTATTATCATTTTCTCAAAACGAAATATAAGAAATATTGCAAAACTTTTGCTGCACTCAATATATTTACTTACGAATAATAAAGCTTTACAAACTGTGAAAGTTTCCATCGAATTTTGCAACGATCGTTCTATCAACTAACGGCATCTCATGAGGTACATGTACAGTTCAAGGACATTATCGCCCTCACTCTTACTCTGATTGATATGTGCAATACACTAAATCAATGTACTAGTGTGCTTAAACTGCACATGAACCCCAGATTTTAAATAAAAAAAAGCTCTTTTTATAATATATTCATCATCAAAATTCTACATCATATTATCCTGTTAATTATTGTAAAAGTTTTTTTGAATTATGACTCACTACCAAAGATTCAAATAAGTACAAAAATAAGAACAGAATATTCATCATTATATGACGGTTTGCAACATGAAAAGAATGTCATAATAGTTTTTTGTATACAAGTACATCACTCACACTACACTTCATTTGTTTTTTCCTTACAGGCGAAACTAGGCGTGCACATACGCATTAGTAATGAGAACGTAAGAATAAAAAAGTGCCAATAGATGATTTAAACTGACATCATAGGAATATTGTTCGTGATATATTTCTGTTTATTGATAATATTCATTTTATATATGAGTAATACACACATAATAACAACCTACGCCAAAGAACATAGAATGTCGATTATATAAGAGCTTGTTGATGATAGAGGAATTATAAACACATTGAGTGTTAAACAATCGTCTCATTGAAACAAGGTATGAAACAATGAATAGCTTTTTTAAGTTCTTTTTTTTTCTTGAGAAGGTAGATATAGAAATATCTGAAGATCTGTTTGGTAATAGTTCAGTACATACATTCTGATTTCCATAATTGTGTATTTATTAATGCTTCTATATATCATTTGTTACTATTGCAGTGAACGATTTCTATCTTAGAAATATTTTCATCTAGTTTGAGTTAGGTTTATTTCCTTTGAAGTATCACTTACTAATTTCACTGAGTTTCAATCTAATTTATATTGTCAGAAGAAATATAATTCGACTGGGAAAATTTCTTATGTTTAATACAATTCGGTATTACCGATACTCAAAATTATCATAATCCACTATGACAATTCAATATTAAATCATAAAACTCTTTCTAGTCGTATGATCGAAATAATGTTAAATTGTGTAAAAATCGATTAGACTCACTCATTAGATTTGATTATTTTTGACAACATCAATCCGATTAGAGTCAATCACTTAAAAGTGTTCGTATGAGCAGAACATTTTATAATTGATTAAGTCTTGATGGCTAGAGTATCATCGAAATAAGGATAATAAATAATTGAATTTTCATTTCGTCTCACTATGTTCGATTCATTCAAATATATCACAATAAACTGAGCTAATGATTGCAATCATTTCAGTTTCGAATCTTGCGTGGAATAAGCAGCCATTTTAGATGAGAGAATGATTTTTTTTTACTTCAAATATTGAGAGGATTTGTAGAGATCCATTGGAAAAAGATTGTTAGCGTCTGAAAAAACTCGCTTTGATCGACTTGAAAATATCTTTGATCTCGAGTCGAATCGCACAATCTGCAAATATTTCTAGACTATACAAATAGAGTACATTTAACTTTTTCAGAACTATCTAAACGACAAATTCAGATATTTTAATGGGTTACTTTCGAATATTACTTATAAACTGAAAAAATATTTGTATGCATTTCATGCAAACAATTAGCAAATATGTTCAATACATTTTTCATGCTCCGTGCAAATATTTTACATTGATAATAAGTTTCTAGTAATGAGATCTTTTATGACCAGATGTAACCTTATAGAATTTCTTTTAATTTGGTTAAATTGAATTTGGATGATTTCTATAAGATCTGACAGAATCTTCTCTAATATAATGTAGTCCAGAATTTGAAGAAAGTCCGTTAGGTCTTTTGTAATGTTTTACATCTTTCGGATTTTTCACGGAATATACATCGATTTACGGTGTCATTTAATGTCGAATCTAATTTGTTTCGATAGAATGCACACTTCAGTATGAATCGCTTCAATGTGTTCATTTTACTCATAGTTGGCAATCATGTTAACCAAACCTATTTCCAGATTTGGATAGAGCATACTCGAATGTATGTAATCACATCGATTTTTCATCAATCATGATTGTAATTTTGGTCGATAATGAGAAAACAACTGTAAGATAGAATATATTTTGAGTTAAAAATCTTCTTACACACCTGCCCTTTTCGCATATATTCTAATATGTTTTCAGAGCAGATCAGTTAAAAGACAGAATAAGGTCTATCACAAACATATGAATTACCGCAGCTAATTAGTTATTTGTCAAAGAGTACACTGATCATTATACCGAACGATCGAACATTGCAAGCCATCTAACCTAAATTATAAGAAAAATATTATTTCATCACAGCAATAATCCTATTTGGATTATTTATTTTTAGATAAAGAGATTGTACTGCGCATCTTGTAAATTCGTACATTAAAGTGAGAATATACAGTTGAATTACAAAACAACAAACATTAACAATGCATCAAGGATGGATCATTGCTTACATTACATTTATTATTATTGTGGCTCATGGCTATGCTGAGAATTTGTATGTCACCGTAGTTCCAACCCGCTTAGGTTATAGTGAAAAACAGAATGTAGAAGTCATTCTGAATTATAAGAATGCAGGACCTGATACTGTTTCCATTTATGATTGGTACTTACCTAAGGACGAACTAATGGATCAATTATTCGAAATTACTCGAGATGGTCAAAGCGTCGAATATGTTGGTCCTTTGGTCAAACGACAGGCACCCACAGCTAAAAATATGATTTCTGTACAGTCCGGTAAAAATGTGAGCACTCGCGTCCTGTTATCTTCGGTATATAACATGACTGAGACTGGCAGTTATGTCGTTCAATTTAAAGTCTATGCTGGTCCCACGCTCTTCAAATCGTCTCGTAAACAAGGAATCGACAATACATCGTCTAATGCAACCGATGAGACCATTTTGCAGTCTAATGCAGCTGCATTATTTGTCGTAGGTCGTCGTAATGCACTTATTGAAAAAAGTGTTCAAGTCAATGCACAAGTGAAGGCGGCCACATATACATACAACGGTTGTAATTCAATTCATAAAACCCAGATAGGTTCTGCAATCAAATCGGCAACAAGTTATTCTAGTAGTACATTGCAATATCTATCAACACTTAACTCAGCAGGTACGGCACGATATACAACTTGGTTTGGCACGTATTCAGTCAATAATAAGAACACGTTGAAATCACATTTTACTAGTATTAATTCGGTCTTTAATACTCAGTCCATGAAATTTGACTGTACATGCAATCAAGCAAACATATATGCTTACGTTTATCCAAATCAACCTTATGTGATATATTTGTGCCCCGTATTCTGGAAATCATCGGTGAGAGGTACAGATTCCATGGGCGGTACATTAATTCATGAAACATCACATTTTTCAAACGTGGCTGATACTGACGATTATGCCTATGGACAAAGTTCATGCAAATCTTTGGCCAGAAGTAGTCCTACCAAAGCACTCGGTAACGCCGACAGTCATCAATATTTTGCGGAGAATAATCCAGCGTTGAAATAGGCTTTTCATGCATTTTTTGATGTATATATAATTTTATTACGAATTTTTGTTTTCTCAGTTTAAACTTTTGAATGTATACAAAAGATTATTTTATTTAATTGTCATTTGAATGTTTTTTAAACTTCCAGTTGGTTTTTTTCATTGATCATGTACTTATTATTTCATTTTATGTTAATTTACTCATTTTAATCTCCTTTTCTTGAAGCATTCTTAAGTCAAAATATGCTGACATGTATCATTACCATTTATGTACAAATAAAACACTAACTCGCACATACGTTATCTTCCTTCAACGAGAGAAAATCTATACATATATATATTAGACAGTAACTGAGAAAGAAAAATCATATAAAAGATGAAGAGGAAAGAAGGAATGTATCAGTAATAGATGACATATTGAAATGTATTTGAGTACATTAAAAAGGACATGTTGCTAAGTTTAAGAAAGTTTAACTGATTTTCGAAATCTTCTTAGAAGAACGTCCATAAAAAGACCGTCGGCACGGACATATGGCAAATTTTAAAAACACAACTCAATTTCATAACGCGAAAGATCATGCTTGAAAACCTACAAGTCCCAAATTTCAGTCATTCCCATTAATTCCTCACGAGTTATAAAGATAACACTGCGATGCATCTCCGTGATATTGAGTCAAAGTATCGAAATTTTCATTTTGGTGCTATTTCATCAATTTCTCCTCCAACACTTATAATTTTTATTGTGATATCTCAAAAGATAGAGAATGTTTTGCTCTATCAAACAGTGTGTAAAGATGTTTTCTTCATATCTTCTCAAATGCGCTGAGTCTCGATATTTTTTTGACTCTAGATTCCGAAAGAGCGTCAAAAATTGCATTGAATTCTCTATGTTTCACTTTGATAACTCATTGATTTGATATTTCATTTTTCGGCGGAATCTTATCGACTGTATAGATTTTTTTGACTAGTATTTAACAAATTTCAACCGGAAAAAGTTGGGTTGTAGTCAAAAATAATAACATAGTTGAAATCAGCATCAAAAGCTGCATCAATTGATATGTGTTTAACAGCTATTTTTTTTATCAACTTTTTCTTCTCGAAAAATTTACCTGGAATGTCCCCCTCAGGGCCCAGTCAAAATATGCAATTAACTACAAAATCATTTTTATTGTTTCGATTATTTCAGTCACGTGTCCTTATATGCTCTATTAACATTTTATAACCTCAGAACTTGTTTTTCACTATTTAAATAATTTTGTAATTAAATGCATATTTTGGCTGGAACCCTGCGGGGAACCTCAGATAAAGTTTTCGCAAAAAGAAGAGTTGATAAATAAAACTCTGAAACATATATATAAATCGATGCAGCGTTTGATACTGATCTCAACTATGTTATTATTTTTAACTACATCCCAACTTTTTCCGATTGAAATTTCGTAAATACTAATAAAAAAAAAATCAGATAACGGATGCGCCAGGTATAATGGCTGCATTTTGCATTTCAACTTTGATTTACTTAGTATATTGTGTTAATAAAACAAAATATATCAGCAGACGCAGCTTGATAAGCTCTACAATTTACGCAGGACCGCTTCTTCCCTACCTGCACTTTTTGATTTCAAAATGGTCAACATTTTCAAGGGTTAAATTTTAACCGTGCGAAAATGTTACTTTTTTGTACTGACAAGTTCGTTTGTTTACTATTTCATCTTTTCATCACCTAATATGTTTTACTGAAAAACCAGATTACGTCAAAAGATGCAGCGTGAAAAGCTCTTCAATTTGCATGAGAGAGTTTTTCTTACAGTTGTATTTTTTGTTTTCACAATCGATAAAAGTCAAAGGGACTAGAATAAAAAAAAATTTCATGATGTACCAAAAATCATCATTTTCGCATAGTTAAAATTTAACCCTTGAAAATGTTGACCATGTTGAAATCAAAAACTGTAGGTAGGAGAAAAAGCGGTCTTGTGTAAATTGTAGAGTTTATCACGCTGCATCTGTTGGTATATTTTGCTTTATTAATACAATATATTAAGTAAATCAAATTTGAAATGCAAAATGCAACCATTATACCTGACGCACTCGTTAGGAAGTATGATAAATATCATGAATTATCAGTAGAATATTCAACATGAAGATTCTATTTCATGTTTTTTTTTCTCATCTTACAAAAGATTTCTTATTAGAGTTAAACTAATGTTCAGTTAATTAATTATTTTTACGATGTATCAATAAGTTTTCAAGTAGATGAATATTAACATGATGTACAGTAACACACGGTTATATATTTGCTTTCACATCAATCGCAAGGTATCGTATATGTACGACAAACAGAAAACTACATGAATACGGATGTATTATGTACAGAGTGGGTAAAAATATTTCTCCTGAGGAGTAATACTATTATTTGAAACGACAGACATAACTAATTTTATACTAGATTGAAGTGTGTCGAAAATGAGATTTATTGATATTTAATCGTAAGAGTTATTAAAATCTTTTAATGTCGAACTTAAAAAATTTTCACATATTTGCATGGATCGATAAAGCCGATCAAGCTCTACGAAATTATTTATATTAAAATTTTTTATACCATTCTTTAAACATAAAAAATGTTAAGAAATTTGTTTTCTTTATATCGAAAAAACATTCGATTTTTCAATAGATTTAGCATATTTTATTATTTCTACCAACAAAGACGCTTCTAGATATAGTCATCAGTGCCAGCGTGAAAAGCGGCATGTAATAAATACATTTCGAAGCGGCTTTTGCAGTAAAATTAATAAAAAAACGAACTTTTTAACAGTTTTAGGATTTTCAAAATAGTTTATTACAATTTCTATCTTAAAAAAATGGCGTAAAAAGAATTTAATAACTCTTAAAACAATAGTGTTACCTCCTTAGAAAAACGTTTTTACCGACTTTGTACATGCTTACTTCACAAAGTGACAATATCCAATCGAATGAGAATACAGAACATTCCTTCATTTTGTACTGGCAAGACCAATAAATTAGCTTTAGACTGAGAAATTCTTTCTCGTTATTGTTGCTTTCTAATAATGTTTATTACAGTCATCAAAATAGTATTTTATGAAATACTGACAAGTGAGACGAGAAGTAACCTTGAAAAATAAAATTTTCTTCTATCGTCATAATTGTCAATATCGTGTTACAATTGTGATAAATCAAATCTGAGTAATTTATTTTGTAAGACCTTAATAATTGTGCACTTCACGTATCATATATCGTGCCAAAGATTGAACGGCATGGGAACACTGATTGTTGCTATAAATGAGTGGTTCCCGGTATGGATTGTTTGCATTCAAATGTAGGCTAATAATCAACGATATTAAAGACGAATAAGTAACAAAATATGAGCATTGGTGATAATCGTTGCATGTTTAACTATGAATCGGTGATTTATTTTTTTTGTCACCAAAGCATTTTTTGAATTAGATGAACACGATAGGTTCGAACGTGACCATTGTACAGAAAGATTACTGATAAAAATAGCTGATACACTAAAAATTCTGCAAAAAGAGAGTTTATTTGAAATGATAATTATTGAAGCATTAAATCTAGAGTATATTTTCTCTTTTCAACTAGATCTATATTTTTCGTTTTAGATCATCAAAAAGAAGAAATATATATATATATATATAACTTTATTGAAGAATCGATATGAACACATTCTTTATTTATTTTCTGTTATTCATCATCACTGGTTGTTCTAGTAAAATGTTTTCAAGAATCTATTCTTCAGATACACTTCAAAATGGTGTTACTTTGTATCAAGAAGTATATTTACGTTCGACAAATGATGCATATTTTGCTATTATGCAACGAGATGGTAATTTAGTTGTTTATACATCACGAGATTTTAGTCCAGTAAACGCACAATGGAGCTCTAATTCTGCTGATAAAGGTGAACGACCATATCGTTTAATAATGCTAGAGAATGGTAATTTGGTTATTCGTGATGTCAATAATAAACAGATATGGAGTACTCGTACAGCAGGCAAAGGTATCAAACCATATCATCTTATTATGCAAATTGATCGAAATCTTGTTCTTTATGATGGACAACATCAACCAATATGGGCATCGAATACAACTAAATGGTGATGAATAAATATTCAAGATTTGTATTATGAGAGAATAATTGTGGAAAAAATTTGATAAACGAATAAATAAATATAACTTAAGTCATCAATAATCTGTAGTGTTTACAAGAAATCCATCCGACGTATCATCTTTCTTTTTGTTTCATTTATATTTCATTCGAACGAGTATATTGAGATAGTAAAAAACCTAAAGAGATTTAAATAAATTAAGGATCCCTTTTTTTAGATAATAAATTTTCAAGTGAATTCAATTTTTATGACCTGTTCGTAGCAGATGAGTATTTTTAAAAATCCAATATCCTCAGAAAGAAAAATATTCTTTTTGGTTGAAACTTTTAGGATATTCTAATGATCATTGAGCTTCTATATTAACTAAATTTATGCTTTTGAACTCATACACTACTTGTATTAACTTATCTCTTCGTTCGTCATCTTCATCTCAATCATCTTCAAGTACTAACAAAGATGAGTAATTCTTTCTACTTTGGAATATAAGAACTTGATTACCATTGAAGATAAAGCACTCTCTATATCGTTCTTTTTGAATAAACTAAGTTTTTACATTGAAACTCATGTTATATTTATGGTTAGCTCTTGTTATCAAATCGACAATTTTTATCATATAGAGCTAAAGAACGACTGTAAAAAACTGAATTCGAGAACCGCATCTAAAAGTCTTTTACGTTTTATGTTTTTCTCAATTTCTAATATATTAAACTTCATTAAGATAAAAATTTTGTCTTGTCTACATTATCTTTTCCTGAATGATTCTAAAATATAGCATATCTATTTACATGATACTATCGTGTTGTATTTTGATTCTATTCGCAGAAAATTGAAGATGTACAAATATCAGCCAAAAACTTCATCACAAAGTTTACAATAAACACGTTTTGTTCGAACAATTTTTATGAGTATAATAGTGAAAAAAATTGAAAAAGCATATCAATTATCAAAAACAATAAGTAAAGAATACACATGTGTGAAAGTATGATTTGCTGATTATATGATTGATGTTTTTTAAAATATAGATGGCGTCACAGATCCATCTTTGTTTGTTAACTGTGAGTAATACAGGTGCCTCGCTGTGGCTGATGTTAACATCGTCAATGAACTGTTTTTATTTCTTTCTTTTTTTTATCGCAGTAACACGACGTCTGTGTTGTGTGCGGCTAAGAAAAAAAGGTAAATAATAAGCAGCCACCAGTTGCATTGTCTCCTCATCTTGCCTTACATACTCTCTTGACTACCCTACCCATTGCTACTCCACATTTCACTTACTGATTTATTTAATAAAAAATGTTGTCGTGTTCGCTTCATTTTTCTTTCATACTGTTACTGTTTACTTTGCTGTTGCTTTTTGTTTTGAGTAACAGTAATGATCTTTCAAATTCTAATACATTTAATACATTATCCTCTTCACCACCACTTATTATACCTCATCATGTACGTATACAACATATTGATGTAGATATACATTCGGATATTGTGATTGATATACAAACACCACATTTTTCATGGCAATTAACTCATCAACAGGATATTAATGGGCACTTGATTAGAGATATTGAACAAGTTGCATATCATATTCTTGTTACTACCCTTGTTACTAATCAAGTCGTTTGGAATAGTGGTTATGTACGTTCATCTTCTTCTACACATATTCTTTATGCGGGTATACCATTAACATCTGATACACGTTACATATTTACTATCAAATACTATACTAAACAACATGAGAGTCATTGGTATACTGGTTATTTTCGTACTGCACTCTTTTCAAAAGCTGATTGGTTAGGTGAATGGATTGGTAGTAATTATATCAATATGAATCAGTTACGAACTATTGCTGTTATAAAATCTACTACAATTCAATCTGCTACTGCTTATATCAGTGGTATAGGTTATTATCAATTGTATATTGAAGGTGAATTGATTGATAAAAGTCGACGATTAGATGTTGGATGGACAACATATCAACAAAGAACACTTTATACTTCATATGATTTAACTGGTGTATTTAATACTACTGGACCTAAAGGTATTGGTATTATGTTAGGTCAAGGTTGGTACAATCGTCAACAATGGGTCATTGGTCCAGGTGCACGTCCTGATCTTTCCGAACAATATGGTGTACCACGCGTATTAATGCAGTTAAATATTCTTTATACAGACGGTACAAATCAATCTATTGTTACTGATTCATCTTGGTTAGGTCGAGAAGGTGAACATCGTTATGATTCTGTTTATATGGGTACAACTATGGATCTTCGAGCAGTACGTTCTTGTTGGTCATGTGCCAACTTTACGGATCCTTATTCCTTATGGATTAATGCTTCTATTTTACCATCACCTGTCGATTTTGCAGCCGGAGGTCAGTTATCCTTGCAATTAATGGATCCTATTCGTATTGGTCCTGATGCATTACATATTGCAACATCAGGTCGATTGGGAAATGTTGCTGGAGTAAATGGTGCTAGCTTAACAGATGGTGGTGTGCTCAAACCTATTTCACAAGATTCAGTTAATGGACAAGTATTTGATCTTGGTCAAAATTTTGCCGGTTGGTGTAAATTATCCTCACTTAATGCTCGAAAATCTACAATTATACAACTTCGGTATGCAGAACTTCGATATTCCCGTGGTCAAAATGGAATTAATTTTGGTGGAATATATTATGAAAATTTAGCTAACATAGCTGTAATGGATACAGTAATATTAAATGGAACAGGCAATGAAACATTTGAACCATTATTTACTTATCATGGTTTTCGATATTTATTAGTTAATGGATATGATAATATTAATAAAGATAATATTGAATGTTATAATGCTCATAGTGAAACAAGATTTATTGGTAATTTTACAAGTAGTAGTGATATATTAAATCAAATTCAACATAATATATTATGGTCACAATTAAGTAATTCAATGTCATTACCAACTGATTGTCCACAAAGAAATGAAAGACGTGGATGGATGGGTGATGCTGGACTTAGTATTGATGAAACATTATTTAATTTTGATTATATTAATTTTTATCTTAATTTTTTAACAATGATATCAGATAATCAATCACCTGATGGTGCAATTAGTGATACAGTACCATTTACAGTTGGTTTTAGTCCTGCTGATCCAAATTGGGGTACAGCATATGTAACAATAACATGGTATTTATATGAACATACTGGTGATATAACTATCATTGAAAAATATTATAAAAGTATTCAAGCATGGATTGATTGTTTAACTAATCAATATCAAAAAACAGGATTAGCTAAAATGTATTATTATTGGGGTGATTGGGCAACAGTACAAGGAACATCTAACACTTCTTTAGTATCATCCTATGCTTATCTTCGTGATGTACATACATTTATAAATATGAGTGAAATTCTTAATCATACTGATAATGTACAAAAATATACACAATTATATAAACGATTAGCTGATGAATTTCATCGTGTCTTCTATAATTCAGCTGTTGATGGTTATATTGACAATAGTCAAGCAATGAATGTACTTGCACTGGCTTTACCTGATGTCGTTCCAACATCACTTCGTACATCTGTACTAAATTTATTAGTTAATAATATTGTTACAACTGGTCATTTTACTGGAGGTATTGTTAGTGTAGCTCCATTATATCCTCTATTATCAAAAGAAGGACATCATGATTTAGCTTTACAACTTGCTTTAGCTACATCTTATCCATCATATGGTTATATGTTTCATAATGATATACAGAATGCTACAACTACATGGGAACTTTGGAATACATTACCAGAAGGAGCAACAGCATCTTTAAATCATCATATGTTTAATAGTATTGGTGCATGGTTTTATCGATATTTAGCAGGTATTGAATTGAATGCTCTTCAAACAATTACAATTTATCCTCGAATGTCTTATAATGCTAATATTTTAACTCATATTAAAGCTGAAGTAATGACTATTAAAGGATCAATTCATGTTGAATGGTCAAGAATATCAATAGATATTATGACATTATCAATTGTTATACCAACAAATATGAATGCTATTCTTTCATTTGATTCATTAATTGAGAAAGGACAATGTATAAAATTGATATGTGATGATGAAGTTATTTGGATGAGAGGAGATATAAATGATGAATTAAAATTATTAAAAGATATAGATGGTGTGAGTGATTTGAAAGAAAATATATTAAACGGTGTAATGTCATTGAGAGTAACATCGGGTGAATACAAATTTGTTGCATATTGGAAATAAATATATAGTTTGTTAGTATTGTTTATGTAATAAAATATAATGAAAATTGTTAATATAAATATATTGAATTATACTAATGTATTTTTTAGTGTGATAATATGTAGTGTTTATCTTGATATTTTAAAATAAAATAAAAAATGTCAAAAAAATATTTTATCAAAAAGATTAAATCGATAATATTTATCATATAATAAAAACTTTGGTTTTTCAATTTATAGTTCAAATTTAGTCGATATTTAAAAATGATTCATTCAAAAAAATCTATGTATATTATTGATTAAAGTCACATGATTATATGAATTTCAAATCATAGTTTATATTGAAAAGAAGCACAATAGTAGGACATCTTTTTTCTACATTATTCCATACCAAAAAGAAAATATACACACAATCGTTATAAAAACAAATTATTATTCATTAATCCAGGTGAGGTAAACTGAATGAAGCAATATGACATGTTTTTTCTGTTCTGTTGTGAAACTTGCATTGTGCTGATGCAATTCTTTACAATTCTTTTTATATAAATAGTTAAGAAAAAAACGATATGATTTACCATTTATTACAATGTGTTCTCTGAATATCAATCGATTAGAATCATTCAGTGATGAAATATTACTTGATATTTTT
>JAJEKB010021117.1:1255096-1286701 GCA_022393335.1 Macrotrachela quadricornifera | reverse complement strand
ATCTTCTTAAAACAGCTAATTTATATATTCTTTATGATTCAACAAAGAAAGATGAAACAGTTTGGAATACATTGGTATCATTTGTTAATCCATCACAAATTCGTATATTATCATCTTATAATAATATCAATATTAATGAACAATTTATATCTTCTGTTAAAAAGAATCTTCGTTCAATACATATAAACACGTTAAATTGGGGTTCTGTGAATGAAATATTGCGACATTTACCTGACGATAATCATATCAAATGTTTCTATATATGCGGAACAACGAATTATAGTGATAGATCTACTCATTCTATATTCGATTTTGTTTTAGCCAAACATGGCTATCGATTCACCTCACTTGTTAATTTATCATTATCATGTCCTCTTTTCATCGACAATTTTCCTATTATTTCAATTATTTTTCCACAACTTCGTCATCTATCAATTACTAACTGTAATTGGTCAGAAAATTTTTGTCAATTTCTTCAGAGTAATACACCTAATCTTCGATCTTTAAAATATTTTGGATATATATATGATCGATCTGTATTATCGAAATTTGTTATCAAACACGTTCATGAACTACATATAAGTTATTCAATGAATTTCATTGAATTAAAACATATGTTTTTACTATTTCCTTGTTTACGTCGATTTCATATTGATTGGAACAATACTCGACAGTCTGAATGCATCGATGGTACTCAATGGCAAGAACTAATTGAAAAATATTTACCTTATTTAAAACAATTTACTATCGAATTTGCTGGAGAAATTGATGAAGATATTGCAGAAACATTTCAAACACGTGAATTTTGGTCAAAGAAAAAAGTTAATATGAAAATGATAATGAATAAAGCAGCATCTCGATATCGTATGGTAAAAGCAATTTATTTTGGAAAACAGTGGCGTTTTGAATATCATGATAAGTTCTAGTTATAAGAAATATTATCTTATAAATCAATGTTTCATAGTTAAATTCATTTCGAATAAAATATGATAATAATGAACTTTTTAAATATTTATAATGACAAATAAAAATCATTTATTTCAGAAATTAATATTATTTTTGATTTTTCTTTTGAAAATTTTTTTTCAACATAATAGATCATAGCAAATTTTCACCTGCTAGTCTTAGTAGTTATCAGAATCTTCTTTTTCATTTGCAATACTTAATATCTAAACATAGATCAATTTAATGAGGATAGATTCCAAAATGATTAATCGATTTCGAGTCGTGATTATGTATATCATTACAGGTCGATCAATCCAATAGAATAATGCAAGATTATGGAGGAATCGGATAACAGAATCATATCGGAATCCGTACCATTTAGATTCGATCGGATCCTATATTGATTTCGGAAGTCTCATCCAATAGGTACCGAAGAGCAGCATCTACCAACGGCATCATATAGGATTCTGTTGTCAGATTTGTGAACCTATGTTAATGAATGCTCTGAAAAAAGTTTGGACATTTAACTTATTGGTACCGAGATATTGCATTTTTCCGATATTTTTTAACAGAATGTTGTCATCTCCCTTAGAAACATTAACTTTTGAATTCCAACTAGAAATTTTGCAAAAAGATAGATCTAATCGAGAATAGTTCGTTGTGAACGCGTATTCCATCGCTCATATATAGAGATAGATTCGATAATAATATTTCAGGATAAGACTAAAGAAAATGTGTAAAATTTTACAATAAACTATCTCTATGGAAATTTTCATGAGAAAGACCATGACATTCTATTAAAAAATGTCGAAGAAATGCATTGTCTTGGCAGCCATATACTAGAAGTCGAAACTCTTTTCAGAGTATTCATAACTCATTAGAAGCTACATGATGTACATAATCTCGATTCTAAAGCAATTAATCGTTTAAGGACTTCATCTCGTAAGTACATATATCGACTTACTAATCATTACTAAGGATCACGTCCAATTAATTTTCTTATTTCATTATTATCATGAGCAACATTTTTCTGAACAAACTTTTAATTTTAATGTTTAAAATTTTTCATGAAAAATTTCATCAATGTGTGCGGTATTTTATTAGATTAATTAGTAGTATAATTTCTATTTTATCACAAAGAAAAAAAAAACATGTCGCGTATTCATTTTCAATAAATATAACAGTCATAATCAAGTTCAGAATGAAATTGAATTGCGGTCTATTTTACATATTCTCATAAGGAAACCTTCCCAGATGCCAGAGCGTTTTTGAATCAGGCCTTAGTACATCTTATAGACCTCAGTGAATTATGTTTATGGTTAAAAGAGTCCGGACCCATGGCATGTTCCTAACGAAATATTGAGGTTTTAGTGCATTTTCCTTACAAGATCTTTACCCACATAAAGACTTCAGCTAGACTAGCTCGCAGAAAAAAATTCAGAACTTATCGACGAAGTCTCTTCGAGATGTGAAGATTTCCAAAAATGCATGCTGTATATACCACTTTTTTTTCTGCGAGTTAGTCTAGCTGAAGTCTTTATATGGGTAAAAACTCACGTCAAAAAATCGAAAATAAAGTTATGCTAGGAAAGTAGAGTCCTATAAGAGAAATTTACTAAAATCTGGATATCTTTTCAGGAACAAGCCATGGGCCCAAACTCTTTTAACCATAAACATAATTCATCGAGATCTATAAGGTGCACTAAATCCCGACTCAAAAAACGCTCGGGAATCTGGGAAGGTTTCCTTATTAGTTTGAACTATAATTGAAACATAAGTCAGCTCATTTTTATAGATTTCGATTGAATATCAAGGCTTTCTATTGCCTCGTATTGCTTGTGTCAGATAACAGAAAGAAATTACATTTATTGTGATCATTGAATAAGAATACTTTTTTCACAAAATGAGTTAAAGATGAACCAAAAGTTGATAAGTTGTAGAATAAAAGTGTCTATACCATAGAAATTCATATAAAGTCGTTCAAGTTCGAGAAAGGAAATAAAAATTTCAGCAACAAATAATAGACGAAGATTGACAGTAACAAGACATATCATGTATTTTTACATCGTATTTCAATCTTACAATGGAACGATCTGTACTGTCCGTAAGAAAAATGGCATATATTCGAGTCAAATTAAAGCTGTCACCGCCAAACTAATGAGATTAAAATGCAGACTACTAATGACCTGCCTAGAGAAAGTTATTTAAATTTTAAAACAAGATATAAAAATGAATCAGGAAATTTAGTAGTACATCAAATTCAAATGTCATTTTTGCTAAATTCTTAATATTAAAATGATATATAATAAAACGAGCATCAATTTCTAACATTTTATAATTATTTTTTATTCTCCATCAACTTCACGTTCATCTGTATGAATTATATCACGATCAGTTGAAACAGATATTTCACCATGAAAGGCTAAATAAATTTTTTTTTAAATTTTAAATCATTTAATAATTAAAATTTTTTCTTACCATTCATATTTCCATATATGATCAAACTTTATTTGAATATTTAAAAACTAAAATTTATGTTTTTTAACATCATTTTTGAAGACGATCATTTGATAAGGACAATGAAGAAATTGAACAATAGAAATTCTTAATAAAATTTTTTTTTCCTTAAATATCTTTCTCCATCAATCTACAAAAATCACAAAAAAAACATTACATTTTTTTATATAAAAATAAAAAAAGCGAAGAAATTTATTTTTATCCCCATGCTGGTGTTAATGCATAATGTAAAACAAGTGTACCTTCACTACGAAAACAATCATTAACTGCACCAATACTTGTATCTAATGCTGGTGCAAATGCTTGATTAACATAAAGAACTAATTGATCTCGGTGTTCATCATTTAATTTCATATGACTTTTAAGAAATTCAGCAATAAAACCAATAGTTCTTGATCTAGGTAAAACCCATTTTTTCTTTTTTAATATTGGTGCACCACCAACTGCTTTAAGCAGAAAAACAACATTTTCATTACTAGTATTAGTAATATTATCTGTATCAGTATTTTGACGTGTTATACTTGAAGTTAAATCATCAGAATTTATTGTTTTAGAATCAATATCATCATTTTCATTTGTTGACATTATTTTAGAAATCTGAAATACAAAAAACAAAAGAAATGAATCTTTACAATTTTGTCTTTCATATCAGTCTATGTCAATATAATGATAACATATATATATACACATTCTTTTTTTTTTTGTATCTTGAAAATTTTATTCATAGAACAATAACAAGAAAAATACATTATTTTCTTTTTTTTTTTGTAAATTATTAACTTTCATCCATTTTTTCATGTGGTGGTCCACATGGTTGAATAAGTTTTTTTAATAATTGAAATTTAACTCGAGCTTTACTTTCATTTTCACATAAAGCTATATGATTAAGCATATCAAAATGACCTAAATATGATGCATATGTATCACGATGAATATTTGATGCCCATTCCCATTTTGCTGTATCAGCATGTCCTGTACCTTTAAATAAATAATAAAAAGATTTCTTTATTGTTTTTTGTTTTTTTTTTTAATAAATAACTTACCAACATATTTTGATTGTAAATGTTCAAGTTGACTATGAATATTATATCGATCTCCCATTATTATTTTTTTTGTTTGCTAGAATGAAGAAATATTTCTCTTTTTTTTTTTGTGTGTGTAAATTTTCTTTTATTGGTCGATTAAATCAACAAATGATAAATTGACATATGAAACCTTCATTTTTTTCTTTTGATTAGATGACTTCTTTTTTTTTTTTTTATTGTTTCATTTCGTCATTCTTTTCTATTTCCGTAAATGATTCATAGGATAAAACAAAAAATTATTCATATTTGCTTAACTAAAGACATCTGTCAAAATTGCGCAATAGCGATTTTATCTTTTTCTTTTTTTTTTTTACATGAATAATATTAAATGATTTTAGATTTTATTTTGAAAAATAAAATGGATTTACAAGAAGAAGAAGAAAAGCCACAGGTATGTTTTGATATATTTTTTTATTTTTTTGAAATATTTTTATTTATTTAGAAGATTACATCGTATTTTAATGATGAAAATAATAATTTTCAAAATTGTAAAAATGAAGTAAAACAAAAAAAAAATTTTTTAATAATTTTTTTGTATATTTTATTAAATAGAATAATGTACAAAATACAAGTTCAGATGATGAATATCGGTGTTCATCATGTTCATCAATAAATGATGATTCAGAATTAATATCATTAGATACAAGAAAAATATGGCATGATATTGCTCATCTTATTAAATGTATCTATCGAGAAACAAATAGAGAATTTACAGGTAAAATTTTTATATTCATAATAGTTAGATTGAAAACGAAAGTGTAATACCCACAATCAATTGGTGATTATTAATCTATATATTTTCTTTTAGAAAATCATACAACAAAAGATATATGTAAAGCAAAAGAATATGTACAAATGTAATTATAAAATAAATATTCAAAATAATATTTATATATATTTTCTTATAGATTAACTCAATTAGATGCTGAATCATTATTTAATAATATTGAATCAATTGTATTAGAATATGTTAATGAAATACGTAATCAAGTATTAAAACGTTTTCAAATATGTTTAAAAACATCCAATGATGTACAATTATTTATTTCATATCTTTTGGATGAATATAATACATTTATTCAAGCAGCTAAAAATGTTTCAATAATTATTTCTTATTTAGTTTGTATTAAAAAAAATATTTTGAAATAATAAAAAAAAATTTTTTTTTTTTTTTTAAGGAAGAATATTATATGAAATCATTTCATTTAACATGGCTATTATATAATAAACATTTATATGAAAAATTAGTTTATATGGATAAAAAAATTCAACATTCAATGTCAACAATGATTGATTTACTTCAACCATCAAATGATATTGATAATAATTATTCACCAGCTGAATATACACAATTATTAAATAGATTTTTAACATTTGATGAAGAAATGTCAGAAATTGATTGTTTATATAAAGATTGTCAAACAAAAATGAATACAATAACAAAAAATACTCGAAATCAAACAGGAATTATTATTAAAACAAAAACGAAAAAAATTTGTAAAAAAACAAAAAAAAATCGAAATATATTAGGATTAAATAAAGATCATTTAAACAGGTTAGTTTAATTATAACAAAAAATAATTCTTTTTTTTTCAAAATAAACTTATTTATTTATTTAAGTTCTACAACAAATGCTGTAAACATTCCATTATCAAATAATTCCTCAATAATACCTATTACATCACAACAAGGTTCAAATGGTTCATCCATAGGTTCAGATATTGGTGGTAAAGAATGTTCATCTATATCATCTTATGATGAATATCTTCTTAATAACAATACATCATCTTCAAGTTATACAAAAGAAGAATCAGATAATTTAATTAATAATAATGATGATAAATCAAAACCAATAACAAATGAAATTACAATGAATAATAATGAACAACTATCTTCTAGTAAATATAAAATAGACAAATTCATTTATAGAAAAAAATTTTTTTTTTTTAAAGTAAATTCAATAAAAAAATCTAAATCAAATCGTCGAAAAGAAAATTTAACAACATCAAATATATCATTACCAAAAATATCTCTTACATCTGATATAATATTTCCACCAAAACCACCATCATCAAAAGGTGCAAAATTACAAGCAGATTTTCGTCCATTAACTATACCATTATTAACTAAAACAGAAATTCCAACATGTGTATCACATTTATCAGCTAAAATTCAATCTGTTTCATTTACAGCTGGAACATTTGGTTCAATAACAACAAATGAAAATTCTCATATATTATCAAACAATCAAAAACGTTTAAATATTAATCTATCACGAAAACAAGGTTTTATAATTAATTAAAATAATTATTTTTATTTTTTTTTTGTTTTTTAATTTAAGGTTCATCAATTAAAACAGATCCAACAATGACATTAAATAATCTTGATCAATTTCTTCGTCATACATCATCAAATAATGATTTATCAACATTATTATCATCATTTGATTCATCAAAATCAATTGATGAATTACAAAAATCTTATTTAAATGATAAAAATTATGATTTATGTTCATGTGATTCAACATCAGAATCAAATTCTTCAATAACAAATCCTTGTCTTAATTGTATGTCATTACCATCAAATTCACCAACAATAACATATACATTTAATCCACGTGATATTGAAACAAAAGAACGATTAAAACTTAAATTAACTAAACGTACAATACAAAATACATCTGAACAACAAGGAAATAAATCAAAAATAAAACCATATGAAAATAATATTGATGATTTAGTTCGATATATTGATGGAAATGAAACAATATCAAATGAAAATCTATCAAAAAAATCTAAGAAAAAAAAAGATAAACAACAAATAAATGATAATATTAAACAAAATCAATTACAATCAAATAATTCACAAACTTCATCAAAACGTAAACGAAAAACTAAAGTAAAACTTGAACAAGAAAATGAAAAATCATCGACATCACCTATTACAATACCTTCATCACCACCACCACTACAACCTTCTCCTCCTCCTCCTCCTCCTATTGAAAAAATACCTTCTATTAAATCATTAAATATTATTCCTCCATCAGAAATTCCTATTTCACCAGAAGAAGAAGTTAATTGGATAACAATATCTCGTAAACAAAGTAAACATAAATCAACACCAACACCTTCTTCACCTAATAATACCAAACAAAAACGACAACAAACTATACCAAAATCAAAAACTACTCATACATCGAATATTGCTCAACAAAAACCTATAGCAGAAAATAATAAACAACAAAATATTAATATTATAACTCCATCAACTAATCATAATTCAGTAAAAACTATACAACAACAAAAAACTGAATCAACATCTGCTTGGTCAACTCCTGAACAATCACAAAGTAAAAATTTAATTTTTTTTTAAATAAAAAATTTTTTTATTTAGTATTATCATCATCAACACTTCATCCTACAGCACCACCTTTTATTCCATCATCTTCTATTATAATACCAAATAAAACAAATGATATACTTCCACTTGATCAATCATCATCTTCTCTTTATTGGAATCCAAATGGTTATCTTATTCCACCAGGTCCTGTTCAACGTCCAAATTCATCAATATCTCGTTGTATTCAACGTCCTACATCCGAACAACGTAATACACCATTTCCAATTAATTCTTCAGTAGATAATACAACATGGAATAATATATCGAAAATAAATTCTAATGAATCTCAATGGAAATATTCTTCTGATGAACAATTAATTCCAAATGATTTTCCACTTTATGATCCATTTAAGAGTGGTACTGGTTTAACTATTCCATCATCAATTCATTATAATTTAAATGAAAATTTTAATAATTTAAATATATTACAAGATAATAATATCGATGAAATGGATGCATTAGATAAAGAAATTGAAGATTTTAAAAAGTAAAACGAAATATTTTCTTTCTTTTTTTAATTATTAATAAAATACTTTTTTTTTAGATCTTATATTGACAATATTCCATTTAATTTATGTGATAAATCTTAAAATTAATATTAATCATTGTTTTATTCATTAATCTTAATAAAAAAACAAACAAACAAATAATAATATTATTTAATTTCTCTTTCAATTTTATCTCATATTTTATTGTATAAATTTATACATATGTATTTATTATACGAGATAAAAAAAGGAGAAAATTTTCAGAGAATAAATATACGCAACATAAATTTCATTTTTTATTTATTTATTTATTTTGTGCGTGATATTATCTTTATGATATAATTAAAAATAAAGCTAATGAAAAACTTTTTTCTTAACATAAACTCAGTAATATTAAATTGTTTAGAAATTACATGGTTGCTTAAGAAGTTGCAGTGAATGGCCAGACGAGAAAATCAATTTGCGAAATCTTAACTTAAATTGTAGTTAACATTAAGGTTATTATGGTTGTGTATTTAACTGCATTTTGACTTTCAATTTCCAGGCGACAGCTTTTGCAAATTAATACTGTTATGTAGTACCATATGTTTATCATATAGTGGAAAGCCTTCAGATTTACTGAAGCTTCTTCTATTGTAATAGAACAAAAAACTTTCATGTTATATACTAAGAAATAACGATTAGTCAATAATGCTATTTGTTCGCTAGATTCCACCGAGGCTTTTATTTGAATTTTAATCTACTATTTTATAGAGCTTGTCATCATCCATCCTAGGTTCTCAGGTTTACTTGGAAAATCAACTTTCGAATTTTGACTTGAAATTTTGTGCAAAGAAAGTTCTCAATAAGGTATGCTATAAGTGATATGAGAAAGAGTATTATTTCTTATACTCGTCTGCCCGGGTAAAAGAAAGCTAAAAAATTTAAACTTCCAGAATAAACTAGTCTTATTGAGATCTTTCTCTGCACAAAGTTTTCACTTAAAATTCGAAAGTTAATTTTTCAGGTAAACCTGAGAGAGACCAAGGTGCTGTACTACAAAAAAGCTGTAAATATCAAATAACTCGGCAGAAATAAGCTAAAAGCATTAAATTTTTCACGATACTCATGGTTCATCAGAGTTTACATACTGTACATGGAAATTGCTTCTGATTCACTTTTCCATCCACTGTCGGGAAGAGAAAGTTCTTGTAAATTATCTTTGATCATGAGAGGAAAGTATTAGATCCATATACAAGTTGTCGTGTATATGATGTTTATTTATGCATTATATTAACGCCGAGTATATATAATCAACAGTCTAAGTTAAAAAGAATTCGTTGATCGGTGATATAAAAGGAATCATATATGCATTCATGCATTATGTAAAAACGAAAGAAAGAGAAGAAATTCTAATGATGCCATGAAAAACTGTACAAGTCTAAAAAAGACGAACTTATATCTTATGGCATGTATCGTAATAGAGAATGAGTTCAAAAAATTCTCATGTATTTTCTCAACAGCACTAATAATAATAAAAAAACAAGTCTATTGATGTAAAAGTTTATTTGTTTTTTATTTCAAACAAAAATGATGGATCAATTTATGTAGGTAAACATAAATCATCAAAATGATTTTTATTTGTTTAACTAATAAATGAAATAGAAAGCAATACGTTTTATTCTGTTATTTTAAATTGTTTTCGCGTTGTTGCTTTTTGTTTTGCGATGCAATTGAATATGTAAAAAAAACATATCGAAAATCAATACAATCATTTACAATTCTACTTTACCAATGTCGGTGTCGCAACAGGATTATCTACAATTTTGGGTTAGAAATAATCAATTTTTACTAAAATTTTTATTGATTTATACTTTTTTTTAAAGAATCCAGATCCTACGATAAACACTAATTTAGCAAATATTCCACAAATATCATCTCGTTCAACGTAAATACGACATAATTTATATCATATATTATTCACTAATAATATATTTACAGTAGGAATAGATTAATCGTAGTACAAGTCATTCTTGGCATATTGATTCTTATTGCAGTTGTTGTAGTAATAGCTTGCCCTTTGGTTATAGCATTGACACAATCAACCACAACTACTATAAGTAGGTTTTTTTTAATGATAACTAATTTAAATATAATTGCTATTTTTTCTTTTCAATATTGTCATATTAACCCTTTACGGACGAGGATTAGTTTTGAGGAAAAAGGAGTCTTTTCGAAACTCTACACAATGCTTTTGCTAGAAAGAACGTGAATAAAAGTATGGTACAATAGATAGTGTAGCACTATGATAATCATAGATCCATGACCAACAGTATCATTTTTGCCATTACAGTGGCATAAGAGACATTCTTACGTAAAAATGTACTTGGATGAGAACTGAAGCATATATATGTGCTTCCCATCCTCAAACAGTTACAAATATTTTGATATAGTTCTTTGATAATATAACTCTTGGTTTTACTTCACTAAGTACAGGTACCACATCAACTACAGCAACAACAGGGACAACTACTACTGTCACAACAGGGACAACTACTACTGCCACAACAGGTATAATAATTAGTAGAATCTAGAAAAGAACTAAGATAAAGAGATCAGATTATTATTCTTTTCAGTTACATCTACTACTACTACAACAACAACAACGACAGTAACTACGACAAGTACTACAACTATTACTGCAGTTCTTACAGCTTCTGGTCCACAATTGAATTTCAATCCTTCAACATTATCTTCAGCTTGGTCTCTTTGCTATTCAGCTTTCTATTCAACACCATTATTTCCAAATATTAGTTCTATTTTATCAACATGTTATAAAGATAAACTTCTATTAGGATGTCGTCCAGTTGGTAATACATTATTAACTTTAGCTGCTATGGGTAATCGAGCAGATGTTTTATATAATTCTTCAGCTAGTAATACAATGACACGTCAAGCAAATGGAGTCGGTTGGTATTTTGCAATGAATACTGTGAATTGGAATTCATGGGGTTTTGTATATGGATCTAATAGTGTATTGAGAAATAATTGTGATGGTGACATGAGTACTAATCCTGGATATCGTCTTTGCTGGCATTTAGTTGGAACAGCAGGTGGATATCGATGTGGGTCTACAGGTAATCTTGATACTTCAACGACTTGGGAGAAAGTTATTTATCATGCTATGTGATTTTATATTTAAATTTCAATAAAATAACTTCTCTGTTATCTTTTTTTTCTATAAATTTTAGAAAAATAAAAGATTTACACGTGATGGGCCGTAATTTGCATCACATTAGTTTTTTTTAGAATTTATATTTAACTATACAATATGTATTAATGGCATAAGTGTGTGATTTCTTCGATACATTGAAGAATGAATTTATTCTAGCCGTATGACTATCTATCAGTTTTAACCTATTTGAAATATTCTTCTATATATTGTTTACGTACATGAAAGAAATATGGATTCATTATGAAAAGTCAAACAGATATGCCTAATGCTTTGATAGAATAATAAAAAAGACATTTTTTCAATAAATAGAAGATAATAAAGTACCGTCCAAACAAATTTTAGTTACATAATGTCGTTCATTGTAAATATCAACAATTCCATCAAATATTAGAAAATTTACAGGTCATCATGAAAATGTTTCATTTGAAAATAATATAAGCTTTCTTTTATCTTTCTTTAATTTATATTTATTTCCATTTCTTTGTAAAGATTTCGATTAATACATCGATTAATTTTCTAGAAAAAATCGATATATTCCACATACTCATTGATTGATAATAAAATGATCCATAAAAATAAATGGAAATCTACAAAAATAAGTGTAATTAAATTTATTTGATATTCTAGAAAAATAAATAATATCGTTAGATCAACTAGGTTCGATAAAAATACATTGTTGAAACGAATATATCTGCTGTTGTAAGTAATCGATCGGATAGTAAAAAAATTCGTCTTATAATACAAAATATGTATGTTCGAATTTTATATTAGAAAAAAGACATCTATAAACATCTGATGAAGGATGTGTTAAAAAAATTAAATGTTCATTTGTGCTCTTTTATTTTATTTGTTTTATACAATTGTGAAATAAATCAAATGAAAGATTTTGATATAATATACTCAAAAGAATTATGTGTAATTTGGATGTACAAACTTTGACATTTGATTAGTGTCGACTTTTGCAATTTGATAAAATAAGTAGTCAAAGAGGACGAAAGATCTACTGGCTCACTGTATACAATATCAATAACGTCCCTTCTCATAGACATACGAAATAATATTTAAAGTAGCACGAAGAACATTTTTTTGTTAGTACAGATATTTTGAGGCTAAAATGTGAATTCTGCGTGTCTTTTTTAAAGTCTGTATGCTAATATAAAACATGTAAAGTGATGAAGCTACAATAGATGATAATTAATTGTTAGTAATTCGGTCTAACTTAATTCTTAACATATTTTCAATAAATGTTTCTTTTAATTGATTTGTTAGCTGGTATTTACTCATTATTTATTAACACCGTATGACTAATATGTATTATATCCGAAAGTTTGAATTTCACTAGAATAGTTTATGCTTTTCGTATCTTGACATTACGTGAAATATTATTACTAGTCGACTGAATTACTGCAAATAACAGCGGTATTTATTTATTAATCAGGATTTTATTTTTCTATTTTTTTAATTTTCTTATGTGTTTTCCTATCTTCTCGTTGTACTTGCATTCCATAAATGTACATAGGAATGTCTATGTAAATGCAGAATATTTTCTCTTCAATGCTATTTTTCTTTCTGTCAATTGAAATTGATTTTTTTTGTAAATACTAAATGTATACAAGACGAAGTCGATACAAATAGTTCTTGGAAGATAATACATTTTATCGGTATTGTAACGATATTATTTCAAGTAAAATTATACATACTTTTTTACTATTTTTTCTATCTCATCAATGTCTCATTTACTTTCTTGTCATTATATATATGTATGATTAATGTTATTGATAATAGTTTTCACTAAGATAGAAAAGAGACAATACATATTCCTTTTCTAAACAAACATAAATATGTCACTTCTTCAACGTATTGTAAGTATCTAGTTGTTTGTTAACAATATAGATTTAAAATATAATTATATAAATTAGTTAATATTGTTTGTTGTACTATGGATAAATTATAATAATATTTCTACAATTACTATTAAATCGACAATAAGTCGATCAATACATGAAGAAGATACGGATAAAATTCTAAAAGTACCAGATCGGATGAAATGCGATGAAAATCAAATATTAAGTGAAGGTGAATTGCAACAATGTATTAAAGATACAGATGTTATTCAACTTAATATTGGTGGTGAAACAATGATGACAACTCGTAAAACTCTTACTTCATTTCCAAAATCACTTCTTTCAATAATGTTTAATGGGCATTGGGAAAATAAATTACCCTTGGATAACAAGGGAAATGTATTTTTAGATTTTAATCCAATTCTTTTTCGTCATTTACTTGATCAATTACAAATATTAGATAAAAATGATAAAACTAGTTTTTATCCTCCTTCTCAACCTTCACTTATTGAACCATTTAAGAAGATGCTTAGAAAATTAAATTTTAATCAATTTTTATTATTAGAAAATAAAATTATTAATTTTAATATTGGTGGACAAATTATTAGAAATCAACATAAAACGTTTAATCGATTATCTAATTCTACTTTAGATAATATTATTTTATTATCAAATATTACAAAATTTGATAATAAAAGTAATATTTTTCTTGATTATGATCCAAAATTATTTCAATATTTGGTTAAACATTTAAGAAAAAATTCATCTAAAACCATTTGTTATTTAAAAGAATTACCATATAAAGAAAACATTCTTTTCAAAAACTTGATTAGTCATTTAAATATCTGTTGTAAGTAAAACATGCTTCATATTAATAGAATTAGATTTATTTTTATTTTTATGAAACATGACCTAAAAAGGAATGTTGAAGTGTATGTCGTTAGAGGCTTGATCATTTTTCCATATAGACCATGACAGTTGAGCATAGTTTGGTTGAAAGGGAAAATACTAGAGATGTGAAAGTAATAAATACCGGAAACACAGAATGTAAAATTTTGACTAGTGAGATATATTCTCTTTTTCACTTAATAATAACACTATAACGGAGATTATAGACAAATCAAGAAATAAATCAAGAAAAGATTTGTATAAATGTCATCATTTTTATTTGGCAATCAGAAATGACAAACCATTTAAAAACTCTATTGCATCAATAAGACCATCATTATATTGTTTATTTAAAAAAAAGTAAATGTTTATTCTTTGTCTAGCGACAACATCTACTACAGATAACATTACTACTGACGCAATAGGTAGAGATTTTTATCGTAAATATATTTATATATTGAAGAAAAGATTTATTTTTATAGCGCAACCTTTATTGTATGGTCCTCAATTAAATTTTAGTTTAACATATTTATCTTCAGCTTGGTCTCTTTGCTATTCAGCTCTCTATTCAACACCATTATTTCCAAATATTAGTTCTATTTTATCAACATGTTATAAAGATAAACTTCTATTAGGATGTCGTCCAGTTGGTAATACATTATTAACTTTAGCTGCTATGGGTAATCGAGCAGATGTTCTATATAATTGTTCAGCTAGTAGTACAATGACACGTCAAGCAAATGGAGTCGGTTGGTATTTTGCAATGAATACTGCAAGTTGGAATTCATGGGGTTTTGTATATGGATCTAATAGTGTATCGAGAGTTAATTGTGATGGTGATATAAGTACTAATCCTGGATATCGTCTTTGCTGGCATTTAGTTGGAACAGTAGGTGGATATCGATGCGGATCTACAGCTAATCTTGATGGTTCGACGACTTGGGAGAAAGTTATTTATCATGCTATGTGATTTTTTTTAAAATTTTAATAAAAAAGATACTGTCTCTGTTATTATTTTTGTCTGTAGTATTAAAAATAAAATAAAAATTTTACAAACATTCTACTTTAATTTATGTTGTTTCGATAATTTTTATGACTATGGTGGAGGACTGGCTACAAATCTATATTTTGCAACCTTTATCATCGTTCTGGAACTATTGAAACTTTCAACCAAATCTATTTTTAAAATACATTATGGGTAAAAAATTTGTCTTTCTATACATCCTTATTCAAAAAATCAATATTATGACAACTGATTAAACGTCCAATAAAACAGAGGTGTCCACCGGACAGGGCAATCGATTTTGTCCTGCTATTTTCGTACTTCAAATGAAACCGATTCCTTCATTGACACAAATCTAAGTATTTTATCACCAAAAAATGATTCATTTGAATCTAAAATACAAAGCGATTGAGATCAGATTATCAGTTTGTTTACAGCAGTCATTTGAGTATATTGATAACAGTACAAAGTATTACTTGAAAATGTATTCATTTTAGTTGAGATGAAACGGATATATGTAAAGTTTATTAATAAATGAATAAAATAGATTTTGAATCGTTAAAAGAAGTCTAGTCTAGTTTTTATGTTCAGAAACCATAACCAAGTAAAGAAAGGCAAGAATAAAAATATTGCTACAGAATTATAGACATAAGACGATGCAATATTACATAAATTCTTGGAACAACAGCACCGAGATAACACCTACACCGCGATTAGTGGCTTGTATCCCAGCAATAGATTGAGGGAACAAGAATTCATAGATTTTTTCTAATTTTCTCTTAAAAACTTGTTTTTTCTAAATATGCGAAATGATTTGAGATACAGAATTCCACAAATGAGAAAAAAAAATAAACAGTTTTGTAAAGCGAAAAATTTTCTATTCTCTTATTAATATAAACTATGAATACTCCTTTAAGAATGATATAAATATCAGACCATTTGATCAAAAATTTGGAAATATTTTCTTTTAAATTACTTTGCGAATATTCTATATTATGACGGGATTCAAAGCGGATAAACGATAGAATGAAATAATTCTAATGAATATGTTAAATTGTCTCAATTCTTCTAACCTGATACAATTGTAAGTCTATATAAATAATACCGTCTATTGTCAGAAATTAAAAAACATGTATGATATACATGAAATCTTATTTAAAAAAAAAGGAAAATTGAATATAAATCTTTATTTTTTAAGATCTGAAATAGTTCTTATGTTTGTGATTTGTTCGATGTGAAGATTTGTCAGAATGTGTGCCTACAACTTAGAAAGCTAAAACAAAAATATTGATTAATCTTTATAACTAACTGGGAAAAAATTGCTTTTAGAGGAAATTTCAAATGTCTAGGAAGTAAATATTTGGCAAAATCTGTGTATGTTTCCAATGAACTCATGGTTTGGAAATTTCAAAATACGTTATTTTTGAGACATTTTTGTTTGAATAATATTACAGAAAAGAAAAAAGAATGATGTATTGAAAATTTATTTTTAGTTTTACAACAATTTAGAGAATAAAAAAGAAAAAGTTGATATTTTATTTCTTTTTCTTTTCTGTTCTTTGACATGTTAACAGTAAAAATTTTTTTATGGAATAAACCAATTAATACGAAATGAAAAACGATATATTCGAATATATGATATTTAACTTCTCGCCGAAATTGTAATTTACAGATTTAATCAGCTTACTATTGTTTTGATTGTTTGTTGCTTTAATTGGATACATGAAATTATTTTATATATTGATTTTATGTTGTATAGAAAAAGAAAAGAATAAATCATGAATCAATAGTTTTAATGACTTGTAATATTATCTTATTTCGAATATTAATAATTTTTGTTTCCTCTTAAGAAGAATCCCAAATCTGTCGAAAGTGAATCATCTCTCTAAATCATTTTATCAATTCTTTCATAAGATTTGTGTCATATTCATGGGTGGAAAATCCAATCATGTTTTCAAATACTTAGTTGTATATAAAGTAATATTGATGCAACAACAACACGTATCTTTTACTTTTTTCTTTATTGTAACAGGTAAGGTAAAGATTTCTTTTTTATTCGTTATAGATAAGTTATTAAAAAGTCAAAATATCGAAAGTCGCACGTTAAATTTCTATTGACAACATTCTGAGCAATCGATTCACATAGTTACAACATTTCTAAATAAAATGAAATACATTTCTTCAAAATATATTCGACCTTTCTTCAGCAAACTTAAGTGTCGTATAGTCGATGAGAAAAAGATCATAAAAAGCGCTCAATAAATTTTTTTTCCAGTAATGACTATCACTAATTCACTCGTGTATTTTATATAGAACTATTCTAACTATTCAATTTCCATTATTTTTACATAATTTTGAAATATAAATATGTCGTTCCGAAACGAAGAGCATTTGAGAATTCAAGAATTAAATGGACTTAGAAAGCGATGTTGGAAACAATGTAAAAAATGGATGACGAAATCTAGAAATCCATCCCATCAAGATATGTATTACTCTACAGATTATAGAATTACTCGTTCGATTTTTGGCAATGTTAACTTGATGAATAATGGTATCCAAGAGTTCAATCAATTCGATCAATCTATAGAAAATTTACATAGATCAATTGGATCCAAAGTTGAAAATGCATGGTCATCACTAAATAAAACTGAGTCCAATCTTACCGAACTTGAACAAGAAGAAATGCGACGTAAAGAACGATTCAGTCGAACTCAAAAATCGCTCAGAAATTCTTCTTTGTCCATGTCAGATCGAAATAACCTTCAAGTACGAAAACAACGTCAGCAATTTTTACTTGACCAATCAAAGAAAAATATTAGGATGGCACAAGAAACATGGCAACGAAAAAATAAATACTTTTTTAATGTTATAAGTCTTGCTTCTCAACAAAGATAGAGGTTTTATTAGAGATTTCATTAATTTTTATAAATTTTCTTGATGAGTTGAATTAAGACTTTTTAGTTCTAAATCATGATAAAATAATTTGTAATTTCTGTATATTTTCTTTTATAATTAAATAAAATTACTATTCAGTTGAAATATATAGGAACAGAATATAACTTTTCAATCTTTGATTTAAATTATTTCAAATGTAAAAAACTAGCAATAAAAACTCAATTTTTTAAATAGTATCTAGTTATTCTAATGAGATAAGATATTTAGTCATAGCTTCAGTTAAAAATCTAGAATAGCTTTGGCAAAATGCCAATAAAGAAGATGTTGAGCAGCTTGCTTAAACTATCTATAGCAGAAAGAATTTTTGAGGATGGAATGAGTATCAAAGCAAATCATGATCGCGACTTTGTACTTGCTCAAGAGATTCATTAGACGGTTTAAATTGTACAAATAGAATCTATTTGAATGATCAAAAGATCATAAATAAGAGTTCTATATACAATTGATCTCTTCGTTAACTTTGCCACAATGGTGAGTATCAAAGCAATCTTTAGTGTGTGAGAATGAGTCAAGCAGACTACGACGTGTTTCGACCTTGGGCTTAAGGATCTCATGAGATCGTTAAGAATTTGTAATTATCCAAAAGATTCGCAGATCACAAGTTAATGTTATGATTTATGATTGGCGTTTAACATTGATCAATTCTGCGCATATTTTGAAGATTTCGTGGCTACACACTTCTTTTAGGATTGCATGATTTCTCGAATGATTCTTGTTTCAAAAGTAGTGATAAACTTGAAAATATCGCAGTTGAGTCTTCTTTCAATCCTACCAGAATCTTGAAATTCTATAGCTACACGCTTTCTTCAAGATTTCATCGTGTCCTCAGGAAAAAACTGCAACTCCTTGCAAGATTCTTGGCAGATCTATCAAGGGTTTTAAAAAGAAACGTCAAAGATCCACTCTAGGATATTTCTTTAAGATCACTCATCCCTGGAAATTTTAACTGAAAAGGATCACTCTCAATGAGAAATCGTTTCTGAGCGAGGCGCCTTAAGATCAATTGAATTCGGATGTTAGCATTCCGAGTCTCACACTGCTTATAACAATATCTATTGCTTTCAGTATTCCTAGTAATGTTGAATTCTGTATAGATATATGTATTTCATTAATGGTTCTCGTAACCATTCAAAATGAATACGACAGAGTCAAAACCAACTGATGAATTTCTCTTTTTGAGAACAGTGAAATCCGAATCGTAGCATGCCGAGACTTATTCTCTTACCTTCATCTTTTATTTTGATTACTAGTTTCTAACCTTAATATCACTTCTAGAAATAACTGCTCCTTCTGTTGTTTATATGTTTCTACTCATACTTTTGATTGTTCATTCTTGTGGGACTCGATATTAACATTTAGTTTACAGAATTACGTTCTACATATGTATTCTATGCTTCACCTCACACCACTGTCTAAGGAATACCTCCTCTCCTAGGAAGTTAGTCATTTTTTATACAAATGGAGGCGTATAAATCAGTATTATTCCTTTTTCTTTCCATTTCTACAAGAAATGTTGGCAATTATCATTCTTTATGAAATATTCGATGACAATAGGTATGGATACCTTTTAAATTCTTATAACTTATCTTTTGTCGTTTAGTAAACGAGACAAAGAATTGAATATTCTTTTAGTTTAATGATGCAATTTAGGAAGTGAGAGTGAATCTGAGAGAACTCGATGACTGTGCGTAGAACAATGATATCATAGAACTTTAAATCGCTTAGGTGCAGTCAGTGATAACTCTGAAAAAACTGTCGTGTAATCAGGCATAGCACAAAACGTATATATTTCAATGGGTGTGTTGAGTATTTCCGTTTGTTCATTGAATATAATCGTCTATGTTTTGAATAAAACGTAAATAATCGGATAATTTGATTTCTGGATTTTCTTCTTTCATATATTCAAGCAACTTGCTATCGCTTTCCTGACTCATTGAGTGCAGTCGGAAGAGATAGTTTCCTTCGGCTCGTGAGAGAATGTTTGAAAACTTTTCGAGCTGGTATCTTCGTAGGAAATCTTGGACGTCATTACAGGACCAGTCGTTCATTTGTTTTGTAACGAATGTATCTGTTGCTGCTGATGAATATTCCTTCGAAGTATCGTCACAAAAGATCACCGTAGATGGGACAGTTGAAGTAATGCGACCATTTAAATACGACGGATCGATTGCACTGGATTTTTCAGTACATGTATGACGATGTAGAAAATCTCTAATTATTCTAAAAAATCTTCGCCGTGGTGGTGGTACTTCTGGTGGTGGTGTTTGTGGCCTTTTTGGTGGTATAAATACAGGAGGTTCTTAAGAAAAGATATCTTTTTATATTCTATTTCGCAAACACATTTATTTTATTAAATTGTTCCTATATATGTAATTTTTCATAGATTGTCGAGGATTTATGAAATTGTGTTTAGCAGTCATAAACATTATTGTTTTGACATTGAACACAGGTATATTTCTGGTGCAAATTAGAGTCAAAGGTGGTTAGAATTCTTGATTCAATCGACGAAGTACCGGCAGGAAATCAGGCTCTCTAATGTCTCACTGAACAAACATGGTTCTTGTCAGAAAAGTTTTATTAAACAATTCCTTATAGACACAATATATGAATTACGCTACTCTAGAAGTTTTTTTACAGTAAAAACTTCTATCTTAATCTATTATGCTCCATATGATAAAGTAATAATTAACCGTAACTCAAATTCGAAATCGAAACTCTTCCAAAGCTATTTGATAATGACTAGATTTTTAATTGAAACTTTAATATGTATTATCCTTGAAATAATATAGATTACGATATCTCACGAGGAAACATATCCATGTGTCAAATTGATTTTAGATCAAGTATATATCCAAATGATAGACCTTTGTGCATTACGAAACACCCTATAAGGGTTTGGTTTTTCAGGCGTCCTGAGCAGAGATATACGATCATTACTAAACTAATATTCAATATGAGTGTACCCATGAAAACTCGGCAAACCAATCTAGTGATTATCGTCAAAACTATTGAAGCTTCCACAAGTTTGTAGAGTTTTGTTCGCTGATCATTTTAGTAATAAAGTTTTTAGATTTAGATGTTGTTTTCGTAGAGATACAGGTCAACTATCGAAAATGCATTATATTTTATTTTTTTTCAAAAAATAAAAGTAATACTTCATTATTAGCGATTTGGATCTTAAAACCAAGTATATATCCAGATTCCTCATGAGAACTGCATCAAATTCTGAGGAGTTGAATAATTTCATGCATTTCTACACGACCTACGTACTCACTGCATAATACATTAGCGAACGAAAGCCTATTCAAAATTCAATTACACAACCGAGCTAAACTCTATCGATGACCTAACCTATTCGACAATTTCCAGCTGTGTAAGGATTCTGGTGCAGTTTTTCACGAAGAATCTGAACATATACTTGGTTTTAAGATCCATATGGCTAATAATGAACTATTACTTTTATTCTTTGCAAACAAATACAATATAATGCATTTTCGATATTTGACCTGTATCTCTATGAAAGCAACATCTAAATCTAAAACCTTCATTACTAAAATGATCAGCGAACAGAACTCTACAAACTTGTGAAAGCTTCAGTAGATTTGAGTACGATCACTAGATCGGTTTGCCCAGTTCTCAGAGATGCACTCATATTGAATATTAGTATAGTGATGATCGTATATCTCTACTCAAGAGGCGTGGAAAACCAAATCCTTATAAGATGTTTAATAACTCACAGAGGTCTAGCATTTTGGCATATACTTGATCCAAAAGCGATTTAACACACGGGTATGTTCCCCCATCAGTATACCAATACTATGTATATCAAAGACAGATTTATAATAATGTCAGAGACTTGGAACATACTTGGTTCTTCCGTTTGTCTATATCGTTCAATTTGTTTAATTAGCTCCACATAAGCAGTATCGAATGGTTGTTTTCCACTAAAGTCGACATAAAGAAGATCTCCGACGGTCATGCCCAACCAACCAGTAGCCGTAAAATTATGATGTAGTTTGAGTGGAATTATACAACGTTTCATCTTGTATGCATATGTAGCCTCAGATCGACAATATCGACTCTTTACATAACCTTCCGACATACAAACTAGAATAAATTCAGACATCTCAATGCCTTCAGCCATACGGTTCATTACTGAGCCGTACATGTTTTTTTGATCAAACCATACACGAAATTTGTTTTGGTTTGTAAGTCGACTGTATATTTGTTGACATATGTCTAAGTCTCCATGCTGATAACTAATCATAACATCGTACTTAAATTTCTCTGGTGATTTTTGTTGTGCTAATAGTACTGGTTCTTGCTCGATTTTCCACAAAAGACCGTCAACCACTCTTGTTAGTTCGTGTGATGGCTCTTCATCACTGTGGTTGACTAGTCCTGGTGTTGACGAAGTGTTAAGTAGCTTTTTGAGATGAGTTAGAAATTCTGGTGATTCAATAAGTTTCATCAAGGCATCGGGTGTAAACGCCATGGTCCAAAGACATTCTAGAGATGGTTGTTGCACGGTTGGCACATCAAACTGTACTTCACTGGCACATTTCACGATTACTGGTACTGCTTCTTGCTTTATGAGCTCTTTCTGAGCCTCTTCATTCTCGATGAAATCTAATCAACAGTTAAGAAGAATTATTGATTATAATGATAGTACTTTATTATCCCTACGTATAGAACTAAGAATGTCCGATTAGTACGTTTAGATCCGTCAAGATAGAATAAATTGACACTTTAAGTAAAAACATTTATAATATTGCTCGCATTAGTTATATCAAGCAAATATAATAAGTGAACTTATTTTTTGGAAACATTCTAATCTGAGAAGTGTTAATCAATTTAGTATTCCATATTGGATCATCCAATAAAAAACATTATCACATAGTCTATTCATATGCTTACCCGTTAAAGTTGTTATCATGCTGTCCAAAGGTAGACCATTGCATTGTTGTAATGGATCTTCCTCACATTCACTCAGGTAGTGTACAAATGTTTTTATCATTTGCGGCGAATATCTTCTATTTGCCGAATTTTCTCTATTCAATGTCCAACTGATCAAAGCAGATGTAAATTGAATGTGTTTGTCTAACGATACTAACGAAAGCTCGTCGAAGAGTTCAGTTACTTCATTATCTGGAAGACTGTCACGAATAAGTTTGCAAAGATCTGGATCGGTTGTGAGCGTATAGATGAGAGAAATACTTTGTTGAATAAGTTTTTTCATCTCCTCATTTTCGATTAAATTGTTTTTGCTAAGTTTGACGATATTCAACAGGTCGTTGATTAAACTGGACTCTGAGCTAAAACTCTTGGCTGGGATTAAGAGAAGTAATTCAACCAGTAAATTCGTACACTAAAAGCAAATAATCAATTGGTTCATCGATACATACATATATGAAATGTATGAATGAGATCAAGTTCTGTCAATACATTTTCTCACTAATTATTTGCTATATTCTGTTGTATTTTGACGATGTACAAAGTATGTTGGCCCCGATTGTTTTCAGACTTCTACTAATTAACATTCAACACATTTTTTAACAACAATTTTCTTCGAAAATACGACAAGTGATCTTATAGATCGTTCTGGAGAATTTTTCTAAACGTTTTATGTTTATAAAGATACTTATCTTTATGATATATAACCTTCGTGTAAAAGTAAAAAATCATCGATTTGTAAGTATGAAAAATACGCGTCTTCTGCTTACCTTGAGTAAATACAACGGAATCTGAGTTATTCGAGGTATAAATTGATGAAGAATATGTGTAGCATTCTGCACTACTAGATGTTTTGCTTCGGCAAACATTGGCTCACGACGAGCCTTTGCATAGCTAACCACATATTTCGGACAAACATTGAGAAAAAGCTCATTTTCTGATGTGAGCTGTTCCGAGTAGGTCGTCGATCGCAGATGACGATTGAATATACGTAAATAAACACGAGACGAAACACAACATAATGCAGCATTTACTAAACTGACTACATGCGTATTATTCACTGCCTCATCACCTTTTGCAACACAATATCCGCTGAACATATTGAGTATAGCTTTGATAATCGTTGCTTTTTGCTCAACACCATATGAAACATTGTCCTCTGCAAAAGCTTTTAAACCTTCTGTGAGCGATAGAATAAATGTCCTGCCAAAAAAGAGTGGAATCATGTTACAATTAGCCAATTCTGGGGTCATAGAGTCAGCAATCTTTAAAACAATATCACAAACTGGTCCAAGCAACTTCTTCTCGTCTTCAGATACCAATTCATGGCGTGTTTCGTTAAAAGAACGCGCTATCACATCGCGAATAAGTATAAAGAACTCACTATTCAATATCTCAATTTTAAGAAGATAACTTTGATAGGTATCATATATGAGATCAATAGTAGTGAACATGATCCGTGCTCGAATTCCAGAATAAGATTTGTCACGTTGTTTATTGTCATGTTGAACAACGTCATAGGCATCATCTAAATGCTGACGAATTACAGTGACTGAAGCCGGTGTTCGTCGATCGTACATCAGTCGGTATTTTACGGTTGCATCGATCAGTGCTTGCATTCTTCTTTGTAAGCTATTGCAAGTAACTGTTTTTTGTTGCTTTGTGCAAGGCAAAGAATATGTTTTTCAACGATGCATTTGACAATGTATACAAAAATTTCACACACGTTCGTTTTTTTCCAACTTCTTTTATTGTACACACAGCCGCAAGTTACAATGCCATTATTGACAATATAGTAGAAAAAAACATGTGAATAATGGTCTTTTACCATTATTTTTGAAAAGTAACTGCTTTCTACTCAGTTTTTAAAAAATTCTTTTTCACGCTTTAAGTACTGCTATCAGTCACACTGTTGAAAATTTTGTTTTTTTTTCAGTATACATCGTATGTAAAAGCAAAACGTGGGTATTTCTGAGGATGGAATGGATGAATCAAGCATGCCATGATCCAGATTTTGCTGATGTGTGTTGAATGTTGATCATACATAGAAGATGAAGCATTGTCTTATGAATTTATATGATGATCGTTCGTTTTGGGAATATAATGATGTGATGATTTATGTGAGAAATTTTCATAAGTTCTTAAAATTTATTTCTTGTTGTACGTTTTTGTTTCTTTGATGTTAGTGTTTTATTGTTCCATCTGAAAGAACAGATATATAGAGAGTGTTTTGCTCTTGTGACAAAAATAATGAAATATTTATTTTATCAATTTGTGAGATATAACGTAAATTTTATTTGCAAATGAGAATGAATAATTAGAAATGATTAGTACGGAATGTTTTACTTGCGTATATTGATATTCTTGGTTACTTTTTATTTTTGTTGATCTGGGGTTTTGTATTGTGTTTAGATAGATATGGACTGCGATGAACAAGTTCTTTTGTTAAATTTGGTTAATTTCGTGTATCGGTAATGAGTTTCTGTTCTGTAATTGGTGTATTATGGAAAGACCGATCCCTTATACGATGAATATAAGATTTATAATGATTGAATCGTTGTTCATGTGTATAATGGATAATTAGTGTGTTGTTTTATCAATGTTGTTTTGATTAAGGGATTGATGGTCCATTGAATATCATTGTATTGAATCTGATTTGTTATTTTTTTTTGCCTTAGCATGTTCACTTGTTGTAGGTAATGTAAGTAATCCGATGACGAAATAATTGGTATTCATTTTCATCCTATATCATGAGAAAAATTGACATTGATGTAACAGAATAATTTTTGAAAAACTAATGAAAATGTCGATGAATGTATCGCACGAGATATCTATTGTCCTTTTCAGAGTTGAATCACCTTAGACATTTTTTGAATAACTTCTAATAGGAACGAGATAGAGACCTGCAGTTTTCACCGTTTGAAAGAGCAGATGAAGACATATCGAATGATGTATAGAAAGACTTTTCTAATGGTGTTACATATTACGGCAAGAAAAACAGCATATCGCTCAGGAGTGCGATCCCAATTTATCGATTTTCAATAGTGTGCTAGAGCCACTAAATGAATACTTAAAAAAAATTATGGAAAGGAGCTATTACTAGCTACTGCCAGTAATATATTTTGCGTATTAGAAAACAATTTATCACCCAATTTTTTCGCAAAATAGTCGAAAAATGGCAGTTTTTTTATGGTATTTCGATAGAACAATCATTTTTTAACGCACGAGAAAAACGCAATTCTTTGAAAATGTTTGAATAAAACCTTTAGAAAAGTCGTTAGAAACGTCTTTCTATGTATGCTTTGATGCGTCTTCATCTGCTCTTTCCAACAGTGAAAACTACAAGTCTCTATCTCGTTTCTATCAAAACTTATTCAAAAAATATCCACGGTCAGTTAACTCTGAAACCGATATTAGTTGACTACTAGCACTTCATATATTTTCTATATTTCTATGATCGATCATATCCATTAAAATTTCATTAATCAAAATTGTTTTTAATCATTGTATTAAGTACTGTAACTGAGACGATGATTTTTTAATCAAAGTTTATTCGAAAATTTTTTTGAACAAATGCTTCCAAATAAATTGATCATATGTGGATAAACATGACTACCAGCCCCAACAAATGCTGGAACAAAAACTTGATTAACTCTTCTCTTTAGAGTTTTATCAGCAAATATCGGTGCTTTTCGTATTCCCTAAATAGTCGTGAATTCTACCGAAAAAGATACCTCAAAGACGATTGAGGTTAGTCCATCGGTATTCAATCTTTTCAAAATCGTCGAAACAAAAAAATATTCATATGAATAATACTCATCTTTTTGAAGCATTCAATATTAATGCAAACTGAAATTTTCATTTCTATTTAATTACCAGTTAGCTCTAATCAAGATAATAAGATAATATAGCTATATAGTTTTTCTTGATTAAATTCAATGATAATAAATGTTTAAGACTAATTCTTATTTAGATATATGAATAGTCAACTCAAATGACTTGACACAAGGTAACTATGAAATATATAGATCACCACCAACATTCGTCACCAAAACCATGGACATAGATGATTCAACAATCACAGAAATCGCAAAAACTTCATACTTGTACGACAATATGGCTGAACATGGGAATCATTACGGTCAGTCTCAAGTTAATTTAGAACATTTCGGTAAATAGATACATCATTTATAACAATATTATATGAATACAGATCTATATATGATATTATCTTATTGTTCATTTAGATGCTTTTAAGGAAGCACTAGAACAAAAATTCAATTTGACTATTCTAACAGAAAACGAAGAGCCGAACAGAAAGTTTCGATCGGAAAGAAAATCGTTTGCTATTGTCTGCCGTACGAATATGACAAGTCAGATGCATTCTCTTTTCGATGAATAAATCTAAAAGTAAATGATATATTTGTACCTTTCCTTAAATGAATCACAAATAAATCGTCATTCGTCTCTAATAGTCTACATTCATATTATTCTTTTAAAAACCAATGAATAAGAAAAACTATTTTCTCAAAAAAAGTAACACATATAATGAATGAATACGAATTGTACCGATATTTTAAGAGAACACATTAAATGCTCAGTATACCATCTGCAAAATTCTCAGTAAATAAATCAAACTCTTAGTACACAATTTAGTGTTCGGTAACTATTATCAGCTTAGTAAATTAGTACTTTGCGGATATAGAATGGACGGTAAAGTGTGCTGTTTGGTTGCAGCTGTGAGCTTCAATACAGAGTGTGAATTCTACTGTCAGGAGCGTATAGTTCATTGTTCCCGAAAAGGGGAAACCGAGAAACAAGCCAGGACTAAAAGCCGTAGAAAAATCGATCAGAAATCTTTAAAATAACCATATGGTTAAATCTCTGGATCTAGATGAGAATTCTTAAATCTGAGCAAAAAAATTTACATTTTTTCACTCTTGAAAATAAAAAGTTTGATGTAGATGTGAAATATTGCTTTGTGCACTACTGAAATACGTGGTGTCTGTAATATCAACAATGTAATAATGAAAATATCCCTGAATATATTTTAAAAATTTCATATCCATCTGACAATAAATGATTTTTAGTTTCACATAATATTTTGTAAATTAAACTGGGACCATTTTTTTCTCATTTTTACTAACCGAAATTGGAGCTAGAAACGTGGTTACGGCTAATTTTTGCAACGGCTATAATGCATAGAGAGCTCGACACACATATCTATACCCTTAGATTAACAAAACTTTTTAAATGACTTACTGAGCGTTTAAAACTAATTTGTCAGCAAAAACGAATGTTTTATTGAGCATAAAAAGTATTTGTTAGTGAGCAATTAAATACAAGCCATATTTTAATAATACATGTGTCTCAACTATTTATTTATTTCAGGAATGCAATGCAATTACAACATGATATCTAACGATTGTGGTTAAAATACGTTTCTGTAAAGAGATTTTATAATAATTCTTCAAATTAAAAAGAATTGAATTCTAAAAAAGGCCTAGTATTCTACTTCAGTAGACAATTACATTGAAGTTGGACAATTTCAACCGATACGATCACGTAATGATATAAAATGATCTAAAATACCTCGACATAAACGTAGTGAAATAAAAAGAGAATTTAAAACGCAAAGAACACATGTTCCAACTGGAAAGAGTCAACAATCATTTAGAGAAATAGCCCAAGATATTATTGTCAGAGTGAAGACATTAACTGAAGATGATATCAATCGCGCTAAACATGACATATCAGTTGAATGTTCACATGCATAGGTTAAATAAGTATTACAGTCATCAAAACATTATATAAATATTAAAAAACTTAGATAGCTTTCTTCTTTCTACTTTTTTAATGTTCTGTTTATACACTTCTGATATTTTTAAATTTTCTTTATTCGATGATACAAATTAGTATTATTCAATAATTACATCCTTTGCATCGGACTCATAAGACATGCCGTCGAAACCGCTATCATTTATTATTTATACATTTTGTTCAATTATTTCATTAATGCTTCTATAAGCGCAGCTTATCCAAGTGTCACACTGTTGAACTTGCACATAAAACGTTGTCATTCAATATTTTATTTACTCTATACCATAAATAAACCATACCTTAATCTACATCACTCCTAGTTCCATTAATCACTATAAATTCTTTTATTCACGCGCAAAATTCTGCTCCATCTTTTTTCAGTTTTATCGACACACTTCTAATACTAATCATAATAATACAAAAACATCAGAGAATTGAATATTGAACAATCATGAAAAATTTGAATCTGTAGCATAGCCAGCTTGATCGGCGAATACACACTTCCTATCTAAGTAATTCAATGGTGCTCTATCAAACAAAATGAAACCAATTTCAACATATTATCATGCAAGTTTTCTAAAAATTATCATCCTCCTAAAATATTTATCAATCCTACTACAATACTCTGCATAGTATTAAACTACTTTAATTCACTCCGTAAAACGAAATATCTCCAATTTTCTATACTAGATTTAACAACTATGCACAAATTTCCTTCGAATCCTATCCCAATAGTAACTGTCCGTTACTAACCTAAATCACTAATACTAAGAAATACTTCCGAATTTTTCTACTTACTTTGCCTCACTTCGTGAAATACTATCTGCTCCTTTTTAAACGTTTTTGCAAATAATTAGAGTTTTCTTTTATATATAGAAATTTAAAAATTTTTTTTATTATGCAGATTCTTTCACTATTTGATCATCGATGTCTTCAAATGAAGTCGAAATTCGGGTAGTAGCACTTATTTCTTTAGACTCACCGTCACCCTCACTATCACACTTGATAATTAATCCTAAAGCAAGGTTCGAATCGCGATCATGTGTTGCTTTCAATATGCTACCTCCTATATATTCTTCTTATGGAATTTAAGATTAATTACGACATTTTCTTAACTTCTTCATTTATTTTACGAGTTTTGACATCTATCTATTAATAGATTCTAAACAAGTCTCATGATTGGTCCTGAAGCAATGTAGAAATCACGATTGGGTCATGCGTTCAATATCTAAACTCCTGTACACTGAAGCTATAATTCGATTCTATCGAAGGTACACTGTGGTGAGTGTCTATATGTAGAGAAGAAGATGAGTATGAGAGAGATGTAAATAGAATGAGAATCACCTTGTTATGCCGTAAGGCATCAGCAAGATGTTTTACACCAGCATCTCCGATTAGATTTCCTCGAAGGTCCAGTGTGCTTAGTGTCTATATGTAGAGAACATGAATATGACAGAGATATAAACAGGATAAGAATCACTGTGTTATGGCGTAAAGCATCAACAAGATGTTGTGCACCAGCACATGTGATGCTACTGGCCTCAAATTCCAGTTTAGTTAGTGTCTATATGTAGAGAAGAAGATGAATATAAGAGAGACGTAAATAGGATAAGAATCACTGTATTATGCTGTAAGGCATCAGCAAAATGTTTTGCACCAGCATCTCCGATTCCATTTTCTCGAAGGTTCAGTATGGTGAGTGTCTATATGTAGAGAAGAAGATGAATATAAGAGAGCTGTAAATAGGATAAGAATTACTGTGTTATGGCGTAAAGCATCAGCAAGATGCTGTGCACCAGCATCTCCGAGTTTATTATATTGAAGATGTAGAGTGGTGAGTGTCTACGTGTAGAGAACATGAATATGAGAGAGATATAAACAGGATAAGAATCACTGAGTTATGCCGTAAGACATCAGCAAGATGTTGTGCACCAACATCTCCGATATGATTTTGTCTAAGGCTCAGTGTGGTGAGTGCCTATATGTAGAGAGCATGAATATGAGAAAGCTGTAAATAGGATAAAAATTACGGTGTTATGGCGTAAAGCGTCAGCAAGATATTGTGCACCAACATTTCCGATGCAATTGCCATCAAAGCCCAGTGTGGTGAGTGTCTATATGTAGAGAGCATGAATATGAGAGAGCTGTAAATAGGATAAGAATCACTGTGCTAAGCCGTAAAGCATCAGCAAGATGTTGTGCACCAGCAGCTAAGATTCCATTGTATTGAAGGTGTAGTGTGGTGAGTGTCTATGTGCAGAGAACAAGATGAATACGAGAGATTTGTAAATAGGATAAGAATCACTGTGTTATGCCGTAAAGCATCAGCAAGATGTTGTACACCAGCATCCCGAATTGGATTCTCGTAAAGGTTTAGTATGGTGAGTATCTGTATGTAGAGAAGAAGATGAATATGGGAAAGATGTAAACAGGGTAAGAATCACTGTATTAAGTCGTAAAGCATCAGCAAGATGTTCTGCACCAGCATCTCCAA
>JAJEKB010021117.1:1180843-1235831 GCA_022393335.1 Macrotrachela quadricornifera | reverse complement strand
TTTCGTCGCAAATTTCAACAAAAAATGGTAGACATATCAATGCAACTGTTGGATATAATTATACCGTATATTTGACTGTGTGATATATCATTATCACCAAAGATGTCTTTCTGTATAACCACTCAAAAGAGTTAAATAACTGCAATTCGAGATTTTAAATGAAATCGAACATAACAGAAAAATCAGCAAAATAAAAAATTTTGGAGACAACACTATATAATAGTACTCACATATTTTTACTTTTTCTCACTAAAGACAAGTAACATAAGGCTGAAATTTTTAGCATAAGTCAAGTAATCAAAGATATATCTATGGTATAAATATGAAGCCGAACGAGAAGGTTACAGAAATGTAAGTGGAAAAACAAGGTGTGCCGTTTATTTTGGCCAGGGGGATATATAAATTAGATAATGAATTAATAAAAATACATAAACAAAGTATTCCAAATAGAGACTTAAATATTTGTCATAATTTAATTGAATGTATTAAAAATTCAAATACGATTCTAAGAAAAACTGATAAATCAAAAGTCTTTCATTTAGGAAAGTTATCCAATTATACGGATAAAGCTAAACAATATATGTGTAAAACGAATGCATATGAAAGTTTAAATGATAAGAATCCACTTAGAGATCTTGTCAATAGAACAAATTCTATGCTTCTTAACCTTTTAAAAGGTAAACACATAAATCAATATTCATATAAAAAATTTTATGTAGATATAAATAAACCAGAACTGGTACATTTATATTTTTTGCCAAAAGCTCATAAGCCCGATAAACCATTAAGACCGATCGTTGCTGGTATGAAATCCCCAACGATTGAAATTTCACGATGGTTAGATTCTATCTTAAGATCATTGTTTGATCAGATGGCTATAGATACATCTATTTTAAATGGTGTACAATTCATTTTCAAATTAGAGAAATGGGCTAATCAATCTCTAAATGAAAATACTTTGTTTTTAACTATGGATGTATCTGATTTATATACAATGGTATCACAAGGAGGAGGCATACAAGCAATTAAAAAATTGCTTCGATTCTTCCATTTAAACGAAGTAGATGGTGTAAAAGCACCTATAATTCTATTATTAGCGTGTTTCGTCATGGAAAATAATTTTTTCTTTTACGATGGAACATATTATAAACAAATACGAGGTGGTGCCATGGGTTCTCCTCTTACACTCACGATATGTAACACATACCTGTACTTTTTTTGAAATTCCCATTATTAAATGGGTAAATCATACAAATGAGATATATAGACGTTACATTGACGATATTTTCTTGGCTTCAGATAAGCCAAAAGAATTTCTTGAAGGCCTCGTTCAACATTGGAATAGAATGGACATTAACATTAAATTAACACCAGATATTGGTTTAATAGTTAATTTTCTTGATGTTACTATTTCAAATCAGAACGGTAAACTTCACATATTGGTTTATCATAAACCATCACATGAGCCCTATTTTTTACCTTTTGATAGTGCTCATGCAATATTTATAAAAAAGAACATTCCATATCAAGCAATAATTCGTGCAATTAGATATTCTTCTGACCTTATTTATTTTAAGAAAAAAGAATCATATACAACATTGTCATTATTACTTAATGGATATTCTTTGAAATTTATCCAAGAACAATATTATCGTACTATGTATGATATGAATTGTTCATGGCCTAATCGCTATAATTATAATAGCATTCGAAATCTTTTTCTTCGACATTATTTTTTCAATCTGAATGAGATAAAAAATAAAAAGAAGAAGAAAAAAATGAATTTTGATACACAAATAATAATGCATTTTTCATATTGTAAAGGTATGGAAAATTTTGCATTTATCTTTCATCAGATATGGGATGAAATTTTCGGTTTTTTAGCCATATCGAGTATTCGACCAATGATAGGCTTCCGAAATTATGATTCCCTACAGAAGAAATTGGTGAAAAAGAAACCAGAAAAAACTTTTCTAACTTTTTCACCAAATCTAGATGAAGGAAACATCTTATGATATTCATTTAGATTTATAGTAGTTATAATGCTACTACCTTTTTGACTCATTTTTTTAGACCCATGCCGCTCGTATTAATATATTTTCGACCGTGTGCTGGTCATTTTTTGTTTTTGACTGATGCTGATCCTGTCATGTCATATCATATCATATTCATTTTTTGTTTGATATCAATCCTGTCATGCCATATTTATTTTTGTTGTGACCTGGTATTGATGCTGGTCCTGCCATGACATTTTCAATTTTCATTTTTTGTCCTGGTATCAATGCTCGTCATGTCACACCATTCGTGTTGCTCATGCCATTGGTATTGATCACCGGTCATGTCATTGGTGCTGTTCATGCTGTATCATTGGTACTGCTCATTAGTGCTGCTCATTACTATTTTTCATGGCATATTATCGGTGCTGCTCATTGATGCTGTTCATGCCATGTCGCTGGTGCTGCTCATTGGTGCTACTCGTGGCATATTATTGGTGCTGCTACTGGTCATGTCATTTCTTTTTGTGTTTTGCTGTTGTTGCTTAAATTTGTTAATTTTTTGTAATTGTTTGTTTTTTAAGTTTTTTGTTGTCCTGAAGAAGTTTATTCTAAAATAAACTGAAACCGGTAGATAAACAAATTTCTTTATTTCAACAAACAACAACAACAGTAGATAACAAAATTTAATTGAGGCACATTCGTGTTATTGATCTCTACTTATTCTTATTTTTTAATAAATTCCATACTGTACTTTTGACCGACGTCTATATCCTAAAAGAATTTGACCTATTATCTTTTAAAAAATAACAGTAAATTGAACGTAATTATGCGAAAAGTTCTTTAAGAAATATCGGTTTACTGCAAAAATATCGAAAGTAAAAAATGTCGAAAAAAACGAAAAAAGGACGTGGTAGGTGGTGCCACTTTTTCGGCATTTTTACTTTCGATGTTTTTACATTAAACCGTAGTTTCGACCAATAGAATCTTTTATTTCATTATCATACTAACACATTAAAAGATAAGTAAGAGAAAAAATTAATAAATATAACAGTACGATAAAACATCGTGTATGAGATCATTCATTAATTTTGATTATTTCATGATTGAATCAATACAATAATCAACCATGGTAGTTGACTTATATCTGAAGAAGATAATAAAATTATACTGTAGTTTTGTTTTTTAGTATGTTAGTTCAATTTCTCATGGACTTAAAGAAGTTCATTTTTCTATCATTTAACATACTGTATTAAATAAACAAACAAGATAAAATGTGGAAGCATTTACAATTTATTTTATACATGAGATAAGGCAAACGAAATTTTTTTTTCTTCTACGATGCAAATTAGTTCTTCAAAGTTTTGTTAATTTTAAAAACAAAAATTTGCAATTATAAAATTTTATTTTTTTAATACAACGTATTAAATGATAGAAAAAAAAGGAAACTTCTTTTTATTCGTAAGAAAATAAATTATAGAAATTTAAAGTCAGATATTATGGAACATATTACTTATCTTTTGATATATTCTATTTTTTCTGTAATTTGATCGAATAATTACAAGGTAAATATATTATATTTCTTTCTGATACTTTGATGAGAAAAAAGAAAAGATCGATAAACATAATCATGAATACGAATAAGTACTTAAGTAAATATACCTTTTTCTTTTTTTAATATTGATTATAATTTATTTTTCTTATTAGTTATTAAATATCCTTACACATGATTATTTTATTTTAGTATTATAATATGTCTTCTAAAGAATCAGCTCTTATTATTGGTCTTGGTGGTGTAACTAATGGTGGTAAAACAACAATGTGTAATTCATTAAAAAATTTATTTTCATCAAATAAATATAATCTTCATGTTATATCAATGCATCTTGATCATTATTTTCGTTCAATTGATGATCCAAATCATATATATTTAGATGAATTTAATCATTATGATTGGGATTGTTTAAATGCCCTTGATATAGATAAATTTATTAATGATATTGAATTAAATCGTTATAAATGTGATATATTACTTGTTGAAGGTTTTCTTATATATAATATTCCAATATTATCAGATAAAAAAATATTTGATTTAATCTATTATTTTGATTTATCATATGATGAATGTCATCGAAGACGATTAGGAAGAAATTATGATCCACCAGATCCACCAGGTTATTTTGAAAGACATGTTTGGCAAGCATGTATTAAAGCAAAACAAGAAGTATTTGAACGATATAATAATCAAACAACTAATATTGTTAATACAACAGAAGAATCATTCGAAAAAATTGAAGATAATATTGTAAAAGATATTGAAACAGAATTATTTAAAAGACATAAAATTAATAAATAAATATTATTACCTTTACCTATGATATAGATAACTAAAATATTTTCATGTTTTGTCATACAAATTGTGCAATACCATCAATCTTGTGAGATGCTTTAAAAGAAACATATAAAAAAAATTTGTAAGATGATGTTAAAACCAACTTCTGGTCGACAAGGATTTAATTATGTTGAAAATTTCATTGATAAAAAAAGCAAGCCAAAATAAAAAATAATATTTAGTTTATTTATTATATCAATATTTTAGTGCCATCATTCGATCAACAAAATTCTAATATAAATATGATAAATACATCGAATGAAATAAAAAAAGAACAGCAATCAAAAATTATACAACAAACTACAGATGCAATTAAAGAAGTTAAAGATTAATTAATTTTATCGAATTAAAATAAAATAACTTTTTCATTATTTTTTTTTTTATCACATAATAATCATATTTTCATTGAATTTTATTCTACATCACTTATACTACATACATCCTCTGATTATTTTAATGTTAATCTTCTTGAATCTCAAAATAATAATTCATTATTAAATTTTCAACAACAAACTTATCAAACTATAATAGATGTGATTATATATGTATCTAATTGAACAATCTCTCTTGGACAAAAAAAACTATCATTTTCTATTTCATTTTTACATCGCTTAATACTTTCTTTTAAAAAAACAAAATATACAAGCTACAAAGTAAAGCCTATTTTAATAGGCTTTACTTTTTGCTTTCAAAAAAAGTAAAATCCTCTGCGACCGATTTTCGACGCTGCGAAAAAATCATTTTTCTAGGCGGGCGAGAAATTTTTTTCTTCTTATTTGAATAAATTGTTCTTTATAAATTATAGAGCTTTTCACTCTGCATCTAGTGGTATATTTTGTTTTTCATATTAGTTGATAAAAAGATGAAATAAGGAAAAAGGAATTTCTCGTTGACATAGAAAAAAATGATTTTTTCGCAGCATCGAAAATTGGTCGCACAGAATTTTGCTTTTTGTGAAAGCAATAAGTACACTATTAAAATAGGCTTTACTTTGTAGCTTGTAATTCTTTTCACGCTGCATCTTGTGATATATTTTGCTTTTTTTAAAACAAAGTATTAAGCGATGTAAAAGTGAAATAGAAAATGATAGATTTTTTTGTCCGAGAAAAAATTGAATTTCGATAGACATAACTATCTTTAGATTAAAATAGAGAATTGTTAAATAGTGTAGATAACTATACAGATAGATAAGAAACATATTAATCATACAAAAGACAAAATTTTTGTTACTTCTTTCATATCAAACATGTTACATAGTTGTAAGTTATAATAAATAAATTATCAGGTGAGCAATGCTTCTTTTTTTTTCATGTGTCATACGTTTTTATCTTTCTTATTTTACAATATTTATGTAAATTATATTGTCCATACTGGTATTGATAGAATTCACATCTACTTGTGAAACTGACGATTCTTATTATATTTGAATCATGGAAAACAAAGATTGAAAAATAATTTCGTTTATGAGAAATAAATAAGATGTACAGGACAAACCTTTTCATATTTCGAATCCTATTTATCTCATTGAGTGAAAGAAATAAATTTATATAATTGACAGTAAAATTTATCGATAAAATTAATAATTTTCTATTCAGCGAATGAAATATTGGAACAGGAAAATATTGCAGTTTAATTGAAGACATCTAACAATAGTCTGTTCTTCGTTCTTCTCTTATGTTATTGATTAAAATATTTGTTAGAAATAAGAAGTCTCGAATTTACGACGTTTTGTATAGGGTGACACTTTATTTTTACTATACTTTGAAAAAAGTAAAGTAAAGTCTTTACTTTACTTTACCCGATAAAGTAAAGTATTTACTTTACTTTATTCCGTAAAGTAAAGTAAATCCACTTCATCCGAATAATAAAGTAAAGTAAATTAATATAACCAAGTTAATTCTATTATTGATTTATCAGCTCATTATCATGCACTGATACAGTTACAAAACACTAAAGTTTATATAAAACCATTTTTTAATAAATAACTGAAAAATAAAACAAAAACTGCGAATATGTTAAATTTTAAAATTTTAAGTCTTGTTCCTTTTGATGTACATATATAATAAAAAATGGATATTATTTCAATAGAACTAATTTATTTGATGACAATAAGTTATAAATGCAGTTTATTCTCTTTCCATTTATTTCAGAATCATCTGGTATGTTTCTTTAACTTTAATCATAGATATATAGTTATAGGGAAAGAGAAGAGGATGAAAAAAAGATAGACAGTACGACCATTTTCTTGTGTTCTTTTAACTTTAACCGTACATGAATAAGTTATAAAGCAAGAGAAAAGAATGAAGATATGTAAGCACGCGCATCTCAAGTGAAAATTTTTTATCATTGCTTTTTTTCTGTTTTATACCAAAAAAAATGAAGTATCGATATAGATTATTTTCAATGATTGTAATTGAAAAATGTTTATCTGATTTTGAGACAATTCATTTAAATCATCGAAAAAAAATTTTTTTGCTTGAATATACAAAGACCGATATGATCACAGACAAAATAAAATATAAAATCTTTATGCAAATCACAATACTACTCTTTTGTGTGCTGGAGTAAAGTCACTATTTCAAGCTTACTAAATCAAAACTATAGTACCAGGTCATTGTATACTGTATGCTTTCTCTCCGAATCGAAATGTCTTTGAAGATGAAAAAAAAAAAACATTAGTCTTCTTACTATTCAATCAGCAAAACCATAGACAGAAATGAGGGTTAGTTTTGAAAATTATGCGACAGCAGCTCAGCATGAAGCCAATGGAAAATAAGAAGTGAAAAGTTTGAAAACAAAATCATTAAGAAAGGGTATGACCGTTTTTAAAAAGCTTATATCAACGACTACAGCAATTTATTTATTTCATAGAATATAAAATTTTCTCAAATTGCTTAGCCTTTTAGCTGCACATAGAGCTGGTATATTTACATTACTTTTTCTTTAGGCAAATGAGGTAAAGTAAATAGTTCTTAGATACTATATACCGGAGGTACCATAAGTCGTCAAATATTATACATTGTGGTACCTTTGGAGTCTCAAATAACTTTTATTGATCAAAATGATCATCCAAGAAAAAAAATAATTTCTTCGACTGAAGGGACGGTCATATGAAAACATGCGTTTATTTGTGTCTGCGTGAAAGGACAAAAATACTACGAACAAACAGACCTGCAACAATCCCATCTCGTTTAACGACCAGCAGTCAACGATCTCCTTGGACTTACCCCAACGTATTCATAGTCGTATTTAATACGCCTATCACTATGCCTTCAAGTCCTATTTAATACGGACGTCGACAGGTGCTGCACTCCTATGTAACAGAGATGCTTCTAGGTCATCAAGTCGAGGAGAAACCGCGGAATGTGGAAGGAGGTGTTATAGAAACCGGTTTGTAGCCCGTCAATATTGCCACTATTGTAAAGTTCAAACATGGGCTCATTCGGGCCAATTAAAGGTTGTATAGATATGCTATAATGCTCCTCCAACACCATGATGTTTCACCAATACAGTATTGGAGAAATAGGAGAGTACGAAGGGAATCTATGGGTACCACCAGTATTTAATACTCGTAGATCACAGGGTACTCCCGGCATACAGTATTTAAGGAGGCAAGGGTACCCCCGTTATATAATACTTTAGGACCCAAGGATAGTTCCAATAGATAGTAGTAAAGGGCCCAAGGGTATGCTCGATCTATAATAGTCAGTTTTCTATATTCGGTCAGCAGGATAAATAATTGTATGATGACATCAAATTCAAAATAGATTTGGTATTTACTTTACAAAAGTAAATAGTAAATAAATTATTTACTATTTACTGGCAAAATAAAAGTAAAGTGTCACCCTCAGTTGTAACTGTATCAATGCATGAAAATATGCTGATAAATCAATAATAAAATTAATTTGGTTATATTACTTTACTTTACTTTATTATTCGAGTAAAGTAAAGACTTTACTTTATCGAGTAAAATAAAGACTTTACTTAATCGAGTGAAATAAAGTATATGCATTTTACTTTACCTAATAAAGTAAAGATAAAGTGCCACCCCTAGTCTTGTAATATTCGAATTTAGGAAATTCGGAGTATCAGTTTTTTTTTAATAGTTTCAATCTCGAAAAAATTGATCGACTGAATTACCATAAGCTTAATTGTTTAGTATACATAAAAAGGAATTATATTTCTTGAGAATCTAAAAAAAGTCTTCTATCTATAATCGTAAAGAAGAAGTACAAACAAACATAGATTCCTTTTTCTGTTCTCTGTATACATATATACCTATATAGATTGTATAGTGTTTATCTCATATGTTCCTAAAGAAGAATCTGAATCATTTTGTTTTGATATTTACCTTCTGACGTTCTTTTCCTAACAAAATGTTTTGTCGATGAAATATTCTTGAAACAAATAGTATATCAATGGAGTTTTTTCGATAATAATTTCTTACTGTTTTTGTTCTCTTTTTCATCGATGTGTTCTCTACAATGGGCTTTCTCTATTTTATCTGATAAATTTTTAGAACTCGTCTAAAAGTTTCAACTGTGAATGCCTACAAATAAAAAAAGGTTAAATATTTTTATCTGCTGCATCAGAAGAAAAAAAACTCATGTGTATTTTTGTTCACAGGAATATGAATAAAACTTTTTTACGAAAACGAGAACAAAAAACAATATCTCAAATGATGATATTTTATGATCTTAAAAAGACCATGATATCAATTGAAAGTCTATAGAAATTTTTTACCAAGCTTCTTAGGATATGGTTTCAATCAATTGCTAGAAGCTTCAGCTTGGTTACTGAAGATCATCATAATTTTGAAAAAGCCTTACTCGTGTATATTTACTCCAACAGTTTTTTTTTGTAATTTACAACAATCTACACTATAACGACTCAGTTCATCATTCGATATGTGTACATTTAGGTTTCATAGGTGGACAATCATGGTTTTATCTAGAAGAATACGATATCGTAGACGTTCAAATTCAATAATCATATTAATATTTCTTACAATTTTTTCATCTTTAATTGCATTATTTTTATATATGAATGATAGACATCTACAAAAATCAACTCGTGATATTCTATTATCAACCATTGTACAAACACAACCATTAACATCTTTGATTACTACGAAAACAGAAAAATTTATTTATATAGGTATTATTGTTTGAAAGTTAGGAATAATTTTTAAATTCAATAGATCAAAAATAGTATTATTTGATTTTCTTTTCGTTTTATTAAAAAAAGACAACATTATGAATGCTTTTAAATCGTCTGAAAAATCGAACTATGCTGGATATGTACATCTCTAAAATGAACATCTTAATATAAAAAATCAAATAGTATATTAATATATGTATTGTTCAGATAAATATTTGAAAAAAAGATTTTTTTCGTCTTAAACTATTTCATACTTTAATCTCATTAGTTTTGATTGATTATTATTTTAAATATAATAAAAAATAATTAAATTCTTTAAATAGATCCATTTAAATACACAAATCCATCTGATACAAATCAAGAATTATTACTTTCTAATGAAAAAAATCCATTTTCTGAATATTCAAGTGATAAACATCTTCTATCACTACTTCGTCAACAATCAAATTCAAATAAACAAATAATAATAACTATAATTGGTGGTGATACTTATTCATTATTTGCTTGGGATTGGTATGAAAGGATGTATGACATATCAAATAATACAAATAAATGTCATTGTTTTATTGTTGCTATGGATGAAATTGCTGTTGTTTTAGCAACAAAACAAAAAATACCTGTTTATTATTCAACATTTACATTTGAACAACAAATTAAATTAATAAATACTATTGAAGCACGACAACATTCACTTTATCGTGTTGGTCATGCAAAATTTAATACAGTATCTAAAATTGTTCAAATGGGTTATTCAGTTATTTTAAGTGAAATGGATGTTTTTTGGTATTAAAATTGATTTTATTTAAAAAAAGTTTATGATTGATTTTCTATTTAGGAGAGCTAATCCATTTGATCATTTAAAACAACCAATTAATAGTTATGATTTACAGATAAGTCATCATTTTGGTTCACATCCAAGAGTTAATATTGGAGTATTTTTTGTTCAATCAACAAATGCATCTATACAATTCTTTTCTTATGTTGCGGATTTTTGGTTACGTTATGGTAAAGGTGCATATTTATCTGATCAACGTGTACTTGATGCTTTATTAAATAATTATGATCGACTTGATAAAACTTATTTAAAAGCAATAAAACCTATTCCACCATTAAATTGGACAAAACATGGATTTGGACTTCACTTTTCACATTTAATGACTGATGGAAGTGCTTTTGTATTATTTGAAAGAGCAGCTAAGCTTGGAATAAGATCAAAAAGATATCATGGAAATAAAAATAGTAAATTTTTTACAGTTACAATACCAAATACGTAAGAAAATAGATATAAGAATTTTTCGAAAATTCTCAAATGTTTTTTATTTTTATTTAATAGAAATATGCCAATTAATTATCGAAATCTTCTTATACGTTCATTACTTATTTTACAACATACATATTTAAATAATCGAACACTTATTTTACCTGCTTTTTCATCTAATTTAACTAGAATAACATTCAAATCACAACTTGATATAAAAAAATTTCTTCTCTATTGGTCAGATGAATATATTCGTTTACCTGATTTTCTTTTCTACAATAAAACTTCTTCAATACCTATTATAAATACACCATTTTCAGTAAGTAAATCATATGAAAATATATCTGGTATATTAAATTTTACAATTGATTCAATACCAATTAATTTATCTCCACCATCATCAGAATTTGATGTATCTATTCGAGATTCACTTTTATGGTGTTCACCACCAATTAATAATGGATTAGGATGGTGTATTCATCATCCAAGAGATTGGGGTGCAACAATGGAATTATTATTTGCATGTCGAGGTGATCCATATCCACCATGTGCAAATAAAACAGAAAAGAATGAACAATTTCTTTATAGACCATATGAATAGGAAATTTTAAAAAAAATCATAGATATTTTGTTGTTGTTTAATCTTTTATTTCTAACTTAATAAAGATAGAAGCAAATTATAAATGATACAAAAATATTTTATTCACCTATTTTTCAAAAGTTAAGCGATATGGTCTTAACTTGATGTTTCCAAATATTTTAATCGATATAAAAAAGAAACTTTCAACGGATTTCAAAGATCAAATGACTGAACGATCAGATCTTTCATGCCTAGGCCTTTAGAAAAGTACCTTTCATAATTATAACCGATATATATGTGCCAAAAAAAAACAGGCGAAGGTTTTGAACAGTCACATCCTCCTCTAAGAAAACTAAATTTTTGACCGATATTTAATAATTATTATCGTCGTAACTTGCGTTTAAAGCAAATTAAATAGCATATTATTCATTTTCATGGAAAAAAAACAGAAATATTAATTTCGTACAATAATTATTAATGTTATTCAATGAAACAAACGTGTAATCACTATTTGTTTTTTCGATTATATCAGTGTGTAAAAATAAAGAGCATTATACTGAGTCATCTGTGTTAATTAAACCCTCTCCTTTAATGAATTACTGTTACATATAGATGATCATATAATTAAAGCTTGAATTCTGATCATTAAATACAATTATTTGAAGACATGTATATATATATATTGTCCAAACGGATGACTTGCAATGTTGTCTAATTTCGCCTTCAATTCACATCAAATAAAAAATTGCATGATCAATTTTTTCTTCCCTTAATTAACTGTCGATTTCGGTACAATCTGTGAACACATCGCAGCAAAATTCAAGGACATGAATAACATAAATACACAAATATTTCATCTTCTTCTTGGAAGACCATGCAAATATCTTATGACTTTTCCTTCAAAATCAAAAACACGCTCTCTTTGAAAAATTACTTTTATTCTATTTTTGGTTGTTAAATTAAAAAGTTTAATACAACTTTTTGAATAAAACCAAAACTAAAATTAAAGTACAGAATATTCACGAACTCCAAGCACTTTCGCAATATGTAATTATGTTTTTAATATGTTCTTCTTGGTACCAAATACAAATATACGAACTACAATTTTTTAGGCCCAGGAAAGACCATCTTCATAATACTGGTAATACGATAATCGTCCATTCACCGTCGCAAGGTATGGTTCACCCTCAGGACCGATTGGATTGTCTTTGAGGTGAACATGTGTAAGTGTCTGTATGATATAAGACAAATGAATATATAAAAATAAAGATATTTTCCTCTTACAGGGATTTTTTCTAATGTTTCTGAAAGACTTTTTGCACCTTTATCTCCGATTTGATTTTTATCGAGACGAAGTTTCTTAAGTGTCTGTATGAAATGAAAAAGATGGATAAGATAGAGATGAAGAAACTATTTTTTTTCTCACTCCTTTCTCTTCTATTCCTTCAACAAGATATTGCACACCTTGATCTCCGATTTGATTGTTGGAGAGAGCTAGTTCCTTGAGTGTCTGTATAATATAAGATAGATGAATATGATAGTGATAAAGAAAATGTTTTTTTTTCTTACTGTGTTGTTTTTTAATGCTTCAGAAAGATATTGTGCACCTTTATCACTAATTTGATTTTCCTCGATGTAGAGTTCCTTCAATGTCTGTATGAAATAAGAAAGATGAATATTATAGAAATAAAAAAGATCATATTTCTCTTACTGTATTCTTTTTTAACGCTTCAGCGAGATATTGCACTCCTTCGTCTCCGATTTGATTTCCTTGGAGATGAAGATGTGTGAGCGTCTGTATGAAATAAGAAACATGAATATGATAGAAATGAAAAGATTATTTTTTTCTTTTACTGTGTTTTTTTCTAATGCTTCAGCAAGATATTGTACACCTTTAGTCGTGATTTTATTGTAGGCAAGGCCAAGACGTTTTAGTATCTGTATGAAATAAGACCGATAAATATGATAGAGATGAAGAAACTGGTTCGCTTTTACTGTGTTTTTTTCTAATGCTTCAGCAAAATATTGTACACCTTTATCACCGATTTGATTCTTCTCGACGAATAATTCCGTGAGTGTCTATACGAAATATAAAAAAAATGAATAGGATGAAGATGAAAAAAAGACTACTTTTTCTCTCACCTTGTTTTTTTGTAATGCATCAACAATGTATTGTGCACCTTTATCACTGATTTGATTAAGGGTAAGGTAGAAATGTTCGACGATCTGTATGGAATAAGAAGTTTGAATAGGATGTAAAAAAAGAGACTACTTTTCTCTCACTGTGTATTTTTGTATTGCTTCCATAGTGCATTGCGCACCTTTATCGCCCAGTTTATTATCCTCGAGGTACAGAAATTGGAGTGCCTATATGAAATAAGCCAGATGAATATGATTGAGATGAAGAGACTGTTGTTTACACTGTGTTCTTTTATAAATTTTCATTTATATGTAATGATTCTTTTCTTTCTTGGATCTGACAAAGAAAATTGATAGCAAAGATATTATCAATAGAATAAAGGTTTGCTTAGTTTAGTTGGATCTAACGAGAAAACCTCTACAACTATGAAATTGCTTTCGAGTTGAGAGTATGTACATTATATAGACTCTAATAAACAATGAATGTTCTGAAAATAGTTCGTACTAGTAGCTTATTGCTGCTGAGATATCGTATTTTAATGATATTTTTAAGCAGAAAGACGTGGTTCCCTTAGGAACACCAAGAACAATGAGTTTCGAATTTCGACTTGAAACTGCACAAAGATAGACTTTAATGGCAATAGTTTATTGTTAAATTTTCAGAGTTTTTTATTGCTCCTAGTCTAAAATAAGAACATCGAAACGTGTCAATGTTTTATTATAGCTATATCTTACAATAACAACAATCAAAAGATGTGAAACTTTGAAATCAGATCTATCTCTTTGCAAATTTTGAAGTCGACATTTGGAACATTATACTCTCGATATCTCTGAAAGAAATCAAGAGTTTCTGATTAAAACTATTACAAAAATGTAGTATCTCGTCAAAAATAATTTAGAAACAGGAAATCTCACCAGTGTAATATGTTACATCTCTCTAAATACTAAACAATTTTTTTTATGACAAAGTTTACGATTGCATTGTTGATTTGAAATCTGATATGAAATTAATTATTATTATAAATCTTATAGTTCAATAGAATAAAATGGTATACTATAACTTTACCGAAGAAAAAAAATATGGAAAATTTCAACTAATTCGATACTCTTTATTTTTGTCATAATAACTTAATTGTAATATAATTAGACGCAAGTCTGAATTTACCACAGTCATCAATATAATATAAAATAACAATTGTTTTAATTTGTTTTCTTCTCGTATATAATTATAAAAATGATTCTATTCTCCGTGAAAAAATTTTTAAAAATGATAAAACATTTTAGATGATGAATTCAGTGTGTAAGTGTTCACTAGTAACATAATGGCTTTCGATATTTATTCCTCTTCATGTTTTTTTTTCTTTTGATCGAACAGAAAATGATATAAAAAAAGCTATTTAAAGAAAGGATGAAATAGAAATTTAATTTGCATAATTTTTTATTCTTTTGTAAAACATGAACTTAATATAAAACTTTTCTTTTCAAATTCAATTCGTTTATTTATGATAATAATATACCCATAATAGATCGAATTATTTTCTCAATTTAAAAAAGAAATAGTTAAAAATTATATTATGGTTATACAATTAAAAAACATCTATATGTTTATATAGCACCATACCAAAGAAAAATTTTTCAAATAAAACCAAGGTTATTCAAATCTTTAAGAAATTGCAAAAGTCACTATTTATTCTGTCACTGAAACCTCAATTGTATCTCTTCTTATCGTGATTTTGTCCGATGTGCAAAAACTGAATGAATAATCTCACTTTCACCATTTACATTTATATAAAATTATTCGACAATTGAAATAGAGTATATCAAAATTTCTTTCTTCTCTTTACTAATAAAAAGCAAAGAAAACGTTACTCACTGTATCATTATGTGACAGAAAATAAGCGAGTATTTTCATGTCGTCAGCAGTCAAATTTTTGCCATTAAAGTACCAATGTGTGTAAGTTCTGTGTTCATTAAGCTTTTCTTCAAATTCTGCATTTTTATACGTAGGTGGTGATAATAAAGTTTTTGTTTCTGATTCTAAGAAAATCGATAAAAGATAAAATTCAACAATAAAAATAAACGAAAAAAAAATTGGGAATAATTCTGATTTTGCAAAGGCATTCATTTATTATATAAAACTCATTCGCCTTAATTGCTGAAATAAATGAATTTTTTCAATGAGAAAAAAAACCAAATGATCAAAGTTCCAGTAAAATTATTTTTCTCTATGAAGAAAATTCTTGTACCTCTTTAATTTCAGGATTGACGATAATTTTACCGAATATTTCATCAAATCAAAAAGAACGATGAACTTTGTCTAAAACCTTTGGTCAACAGAATTATCCTGATTATCTGTACTATGTAATATCATAGACCTTCATGATTATAGTTTATAGTTAAGTTTTGTTTTTTGACTATTGATATAGAATTGTAGTGATTCAAATGCTTCTCATTTATTCTTGAAATAATATGAAGTTTTTAGATTTTCAGTTCTATTCGAACTTTTACTAGCCTTCGATAAGTATTGATGTTTTAATATGTTATTTGCTAGAATTAAGAAAATAATTGACTAAATTACCCTGCGCCATATAGGTGATTGTAAATATGTTTTCGAAAATAATATTTTTTGTCAATGATGATTGCAGATTGTTTTGTAATATTTGTACGTTTATGATGTTATGTTTTTATATTGATGAGAGAGAAAAGATAACAAGGAAAAAATGCAGAATCTTTTCATTTAGGTGAGTAACGAAAAAGTCGTCAATTATACGCATAAAAGCATCGATTTTTTCTTACCTGTGTACCTTAATACTGTTTGCTTTTTGTTCGAAGTTTGATTATCAAGTGTGAAATGAATAAAAAGGTATATTCGTTCTTGCATACTTTACTAGCTGACAATTTGTTTTTAATAATTATTCATATCACTTTTAAAAGAGTGTGCTACTTAGAAACAAGTTGTAATAGTGGAGAATATTCATTGTTTTCTTCTCCTGTGTAAATTTTTTCTTTGTATTTTATGTACATTCTAATATGTACATCTTGAAATACGAAATAGAATAGAAAAATAAATGTTTTTTTTTGTTGATTGATTATCTACTTTTCTTCACATAAATATTCTTCTAACAATATAATATCTGAACACCCTCTTATATCAATACCATATAGTCAATTTTTTTAAATTCAACGATAAAAAAATTCTTATCTTATACTAAAACTTTATTTGTAAGGTCTTATATTGTTATTTACCATTAGTTCTATTTATTCAAATATGTATAAAACTATTCATTTATAAGAATTATCAAAACATATCTGCAAAAGGCATATTTCACTTTTTAAGAATGACATTATGAATCAACGATAAATGATCGTTGAACATTATATTATACATAGTTATTAGGTATGGTTTCAAGACACCATCAATACTTATCGCTAACAATGGAGAATCTGTCTAAGATGACTATTAGAAAAGTTTTTCGGAATATTTTCAAAAAAGCATGTAAAATGTAAGCTGAAGAATGTAACTTCGAACCCCAAGTGAACCTTTCCAGGCAGATGTTACCATCTAGCACTGTTGGGTGAATACTCTGTGGATATTTCACCTTGATGGTAATTTGTAATTTCTTTCATAATGTGATAATTATATTGACACATTCTATTACATAGTCTTCAATGTACAGGTGTGGATGTATCAGTGTTTCATCTACTCTTCTACGCTTACATCTATCCACTTTTACTCATTTTTACTTATCATCAAGTAGAATTAAATGTATATATCAAAAGAATTTTCATTGTTCTAATCTATAATTTGAACAAATCTTGTTTTCATTGTACTCCGTTTATTTACTTGTAATTGAATTTTTTTAACATGTCAAATATATTCGTCAAAACAATAGAAACTATTCTCTTTGCTTTCGTATTAATTTTGAAGATTAAATGAACCGTATTGTTATAATCTTCATATGTTGATTGCTCTTCTTAACAACATTCCTCTTTAAAATATTGAAAGCGGAAAGATCTTTTAGATATAGATTATCAAAGATCAGAAATTAATTTCCACTGAAAACATTCTTCTTATATTGATCAATATTTTAATAAGTTATTTGCTTAGAATTAATAACGGATCAATTGTTGAATAAAAACAAGAAAATCTTTGACATATCGTTTTGTAGAAAGTTGATTGAATGAAATAATTTTAAAAAGAAACTTGTATTAAAGAAATACAAGACTAAAAGTTAATGAAACTTTTTGATTTCAATACATCTAATGATGAATGATAAAGTGGAGATGCAGATGCTTTTTCTTATGATAAGTTAGTTGAATTTTAAAAAAAATTATTTTTTAACAGGCTTTTAGATAAATATCATTTCACCAATTTTAACGGTGAAAATTGTGTCAAAAAACTTAACATTTTAAAACAGTTGCCACCAAAGAAAACTGAACTATTAGCAATTGCAAAAATGTAATATATAATAAAACCTTTTTTGGGGATATACTTTACTGTTCTAGCAATGTAGGCTTTTGGTATTTAAAAGTATTCTTCTCATTTTCTTATGTGTCCCGTAATATATTTAAAAATATTTTAGGTATTAAGAAATGCGTCCAACATTTCCTCCTGTTTACAATATACTTTGTTCTCGCCATGTTTGTTTCTCTTTTTTATTAGCCTTTCTCTCATCTTTAGAGAAACAAAAAGAAAAAGATACTGAATTATGGATGTTTTACATAGCAAAGAATGTATATTGAAAATCTTAAACAAGATATTTTATTTTTAAGCACTATGAAACTGCATTATTTAGTGAGAAAATGATTCATGAAATACAAACATGACAAGAACGACTTAATTCGTCTCAAAGGAATATCATTCCCTACCGGTATTAATCATGCTTTCGTTTTCTGACTTTCATAACAGTAGATTAATTCTTGAATGAATCGTATCTTCGTTGTAATCACTACAGCTATCATACAAAAGCACTGTTCCATCATTACAGTGCTTTTCATTATTGCTTGTATGTTTTCCGTTTCTCCATATCTGTTGGTGGATGGAAAACGTCATTCAGTAAAACCTCTATTTGTGAACAGCTGATTGTGAACGTTTTTAAAAAGGTGGGAAAATCGATTTTATCTGAGAATGCACCCTTCGAAAGGGAATATCTAAGTATGATGAACGTATTTTTACGGTTCTTATAATGTTCACAAGTAGAGATTCTACTGTAGCAATTATTCGATTTCATATTCACATGGATTCAGTAAATATAAAGTGGGTCCCATGATAAATTTTGATTTAACAGGATAATTTAGCGCAGAACTGTTACCAAAATGGTCTTTAACATTGATAAAAATTTTCTGAATTTTGAAAAAGAAAACTTTTTTTTATCATTTTTTTCAGAGAAAATAGAGAAAAGTTTGTTTCTATCAGATGATAAAGTAATAAAAGAATTTCAATTTAACATACAAATCGACTAAACATAAGAATTAATTAGTGGAGCAATAACCATTATGCCATCAATAGACCATTCTCTAGCTCAGATACATTTTAGACAATATAACATAGAGAAGGAAGAGGGTAGCTAAATCAAGTTGTATATAATGTTAAATATATAAAATTATGTGATTTTCTTCGAAAAAGATTTTTGGACGCTCAAAATAATAGATATTTTTCTATTTAAACGATTTCATCCTTTAAATGTCAACATCTTTTATTTCTTTTATTGACGAGAAAATAAAAATACTATAACAACTTGAAACATTAACTTTATTAATCAGTTAATTTTCTCTAACACATTCAATTCAGGTGAGGTTGAGCCTACTCGTGGCAAGTCTTGATGAGAGTCAAGATTATCTAGTCTATACGTTTTGCTTCCCATGTTTGCATCAGTTGAATTTTTTTGATGAATATCTTCTGTTATTGATTCATTAATTCCATTTTTATTATTATTATCATATTCTAAAATTAAATTTAATGCATGATTTTGTACTAAATCAGATTGTTCACGATGAAATTCATCAACAGAAGATAGTTCGCGAGAAGTGACTGGAGATATTTCATCGGTAAATGATTTAAGTTCTAAATTTTCAGGTTCTATTCCGAGAATTTCATTTACTTCGAATTCTAGTTCATGATGATATTGACTAATCAATGCTTGTGAAGTATTTTGATTAGTTAATTTCGGGGTTGAATGTTTTAATGTCTTTGTTGATTCACTTGTTATATGTGGAATAACTTTATAAAAACTATTCGATCTATATGGCAAAATTTGATTGGCATTATTTGCCGAAAGATGTTTTTGATGCATTGATGTTTCTTGTGCATATGCAAAAGATGAAAAACGAGGTGGAATATGACGTGACATTGAACATTTTTGTGCTAATGTGGATAGGTCTTGATCGATCTCACTGATATTCCGTTGAATATCTGTTAATAATCGTTGACGCGTAGCACTAGCTGTAGCAAGACGTGCATCATGCACTGAAGAACGTCGATTTCGACTCGGTGGTATATATATTGGTGGCAAAGTTGCAATAGTATATCGACGATGTGGAAGAAATTTTCGATCATCAAAAATCGATACTGGCTCTCCTAAATTCGAAATCATCGTTGATAGTTCATATTGATGTGAAAAATTTGGTTCAGCAAATGTGGGAATTAATGTTGTATTTGAAGACATGATTTGTGCAGTATGTACACGTGGTTTATAATAATGATCATCAATATCTTGTGAAGATCTTGAAAATGATGGAGGTGGATAAGAATAATTTTTATCATCGTGATTTTGCCTATTACGATACATACGATTTATTCTATTTCAAGATAAAATATTGAAAAAAAAAAGAAAAAAAATGTTTGGTTGTGTTTTTAACTACAATTGCACATGCATTACGTGCGTATATTTTCTCTTTTTGTCGTTCAGTGAAGCAATCACATACTTATAACGCTTTTACGGCACTTTTATTTCAATGGCTGTTTACTCATGCAGCAGTATGAGTAGGTGCGCATACAAAACCCTTAAAAAATACGTTGTTACATGTTTAATTGGTGTAAAAATGGAATCTAAACAGGAAAGAACAGTTTAAATAACATTTTAAACGCTGGTTCGATACATTTAAACATGTAATTTTTCAAAAAATTGGTACGTTGTTACCCGTTTTTTAAATAGATTAATATCATTTATACACGTTTGTAGTCGTAAACTCATTTGAACACCAAAAAATTAATAAAAAGAGTGTTTTGACATGTTTTCAAATAAATTCGATTAATTGTGTTGACAAAGACATCCGTTTTTACCTATTATTTTAGAGCTTTCGAGACCAAAAAAATGAGCACTTGATTTGAAGTTAACAAGTTTCTAGTTTTTAGCGAAATTTTAGCTCACAGTTTCCACATCCCTATTTTCGACTATATAAATAAAGACTCTTAACCATGTGGAGTCGACTAATGATACTTGACAAACGTCAGTACGCAGCTAAGAGCTGAAATTTGCGGAACAAGAAATTAGCAGTCATGACTAGTTCAGACCTTGCTTGAGAGATTCATCAGACTACATGCTCTTAATGTAGTCATATGTTTTAACACAGTATCCTCGGATTTTATAGGAATTTATGGCAGTTTCATCGTCATTTTATGATGATAAATTTGAGTTGATATTCTCATCTCATTCACTATCATCGGAATCCGCCGAATTCCAATTCTTAGCACATTTGAATAGACTAGTGAAAAGTTAGCTACATTTTACTTTCTCGCACTTACGAACACTCCAGAGGCTATTTTAGAATTTTGTCAAAAATTGTTCTTATAAAGTTGAGGATTTTTTAGATATTAAAAAATTAACAGAATTTCTCGTGTGATACATTAGAAGATAGAACATCAAAAGCTGAACAAAATTATCTACTTATGGCATACCAAGAGTAGTGGCAGTGACACTTCATTATTTTGTAGTAAGCTTTAAGAAACTTCCTTTCTATATAGTCTGATAGAGAAAAGAATGCTCTATTTTTCCATACTATTTGATATTACTTTAACCAATATTATAATAATAAATTTTCGATAAGACCTGCTTTTTTAAGAATACATGTTGATTGTAGTAGATTATATTGGATGAATGGATTAGATAAATATGCTTCAGATTCCAATTTTTGATTACTTAACATATTGTATTAAAAAAAGTAAAATATTCTAGAAGATCTAGCATTAAAACCTCTACAATTGACACAAAGCTGCTTATTTTATAGTTGCACTATTTAGTTCGAAAATCGATAAAATTGATATATGAACAACTTTTGACAATTTTGGGATTCATTTATTTTTCTTCATTATCAACACATAGCTGTGCTTTGTCTGATGTAGCTTGTATGTATTTTTCAAGTTATACAAGAATAAATGGAAAATATAATTCGGTTTTGTCGATTCATCTAAATTCGTTCATCAATTACCCCTTTCAATATAAATCTTTAATTAAAAGGTTATGTTGTAGAGCTTTTAACGCTGAATCTTATAGGATATTTTACTTTTTTAATACAATATATTAAGTGATTAAAACTTAAAATCTAAAGCATATTCATCTAATCTACTCATCCAATATAACCTACTACAATCAGCATGTATCTCTAAAAGAGTATGCCAAAAAGGCCATTATCATTGGTCATAATATCAAAAAGTTATATCCAACGTGTATTCCAGACTTCATCCAATGAAAACGGTTCGGGATAGGAAAACAGCTAGAACTCAAATAAAGAATTCCATGCAAAATGACACGTTCATCTCAAAGATACGAATAATAAATGAGCGTAGAGCAAAATATATTTGTATTGCAATTGATCTGACCTTCCATCAAAACATTCCGAATGATAAACGGTACTTGTTATCTTCGAACGATCATCAAGGAATGATATGTGATTATCAATTGATATTGATGTTGCATTATATTTCTTGAATATTTCAAGATCTGGAAGAGACAACTGGTCAAATAGAAATGAAGTTAGAATAAGAACATAGTTGTTAATCATTGTGTAAAAGGAAAGAATCAAAGTGAGTGTATTTGCATCTCTATCTGGATCATATTAAAATTGACATAGATACTGTTTGCTTCTTGAATATTGAATTTTTTTCACTTGATGATGGATACAATGCTTGAAAGCGGATCAAATCAAACCAAGTTTTATTATCATAGATGTTTGATCCATTGTTCATGTCTTTTACTACGAAGAGAATGAAGATTTACACTGCGCATATCTAATAGGAGAAAAATAATGTTTCGAAATTTTTCCACATCGTATATAATCTGTAAAATCAGAAGATCTAAAGCAAAGATCTCGATATTTACAACAGTATTATAAGACTATATAATTTATTAGTTGAAATTAAAAAGAAGCTTTTTCTTATTGCCTTTATATAAATATGGATATGGTATCAGATTGATTAGGAAACCAACTTAGACTTAAAGATATTAGATGCTGACTTTGTTTGAAATTTTTATTTGTCTGTGAAAAAATAGTCCCATCACCGAAAATGCTCATCTAAACAAGGTCATGCGTTTAGTATAGGACAGTAGGCATCCCAATGAAAAAAAAGTTCTATTAGGACAATCTACGATCAGAGAGATAATGAGCTACAGCTAAATATACATATTACTGAAATAGTTGTATGTATTTTTTATCTAGGGAAGACTATCCGTTTTGCTATATGATAAATATATCCTTAACAAATCACTGAAGGTGTATATTATTATCACGATATTTGGTAGCAATATGACTCGGTATGCGCAGTAAAAAAAGAATGATTTTTGTATTTAAAGATATTATTTACAAAACATTTTTTGTCTGAATAAGCGATTCTAGTAGAGAAGAGTATAATTATAAAGATGATCTAGTTTGCTAATCAATCTTGATTGCTTAAAATTTTTGTCAGCCTTCATCTCTAGAATTAGAAAGAATGCATTATATAGGATAATCAAAAACATATCAACATGGAGACTTGTCTGTATTTCACGAGTTGTACGCACCAAAGAAACAATTATTTTATATACTCTAAAAAAATTATCCGATTTTATTAGTTTCTAATAAACATTAAAAAAAACAAATAGCATGGCTGTTTTCTAAACTTAGCAATATATATATAATCATTGCCATGACGTTATACAAAGGTTATATTAAATATTAAAAAAGCCTTATTACAATTATAATGAACATCATAACCATAATTGTAAACAATTTCCGCGATATTGAACGGCAAATGAATTTTCTGCTGTTAAATAAGAATGATCAATTATCCATTGACGAATATTTGTGCTTGCCTCTTCAGAAAGTAAACCTTCAACACTTAGCGAAAGTCGTGGTTCACCTTGCCAGAAAGGAAGAATATCTACTACAAATGAGTCAATGATTAGATCTGGATCATTCATAACTATATAAATCTGATAGAGAGAACGAAATTTTTGCGTAATACGTCGTACTAAATCACCTTTCACATCTATCCAATCGGTGATAATAAGACCTCTGATTCCATTTAGTGATAAACAGTATGTCGAATCATTGTCGAGCAAAACTTTCAGACAATTAAAATCGATGTTTAATTTAACAAGATTGGGTGATGCATTCAATAAATGGGATAGTTCACATATACCAGTTATGGAAAGTTGCTCGAGTCGAGGCAGTTTTAATTCAATTGGCTGAGTTGAAGATGGAAGAGTAACTATTTAACGAATAAACAAATTATCAAATAAACTTTGTTTTAAAACTTAGTGTTATAAATCGATAATTATAGAGAAATAATATTTGTCTTTTTTAAAGTATAAACAATAATACATACGTAGATCTGATTCTTTAATCACAGCAATACTGAGCGTTCGAATTCGACGAAAATGGTTTACTATCATAAAAATTTCAAGTAAAGATGTAGCACTATAAATATATAAATATTTAACGTCTTGTGTATAGTGCCATCCAGATAACATTTGTTTTCCTATTGATGCTGGTAAACATATAGAATATAAACGACAAGGAATAGTATGAATGAACAGACGATTTCGTATTTCATCTAGTAAATAAGCAATTGGACGATGATGTGATTGTGAAGTGACTAAATCTTCTATATCACAGTCAGAGTCAAAGAAATTATAACGAATAAAATAATCAGTTTGATTACATGATGAAGGTAGAATCATATGAAGATTATCTTCTGTAAGAAAACGTTTATCATCTGTATGAAAATCAAGTACAAGTTTTTGTAAAGAAGGCATTTTCTGTATTAAATAAGTAATTTCATCAAATGTCCAAGAACAATTACTTGAATATAAACGAAAATCAATAAGATGAATAAGAGGTGATATATCAATAAATACATTTTCCAACTCAAAACTAATTAACCATTCGCTAATACTCACACATAAACGACGTACATTTGGTACAAGTTTAAAAAGACATGGCAGTTCATTCATGGACGTGATATTTACTTTAAGTTCTTGAATATTTGGATAGGATGTTGCTATAGAATTTTCAGATATACTTAAAGCAATTGAATCTTTATCAAAGGATATTATTCCAAGTCCAGATTTATTGGCTGAAAATAATTTTGGCAATAGAACATCTGTTGTCTCTCCTCTAAGACATCGAATATTCAAATTATTTAGCTGTGAAAAATTTTCTAAACTATCTATAAGTAATAATAATTTTTCACTAGTAAACCATTTGACTGTAAGTTTTTCAAGTCGAGGACACAATAATGATAAATGTGAAGTAAAAAGATTAGCAAATAATTGAGTCGAAATCATTGTTTCCCAATAAGCATTTAATACAAAAGTTCGAATATGATAACCAATACAAGGTAAAATATACGTAGCAACATAATTAAATTGTTTGTGTGGAACAGTCATCAAATTAACATAATAACAGTAACCTGTTATTGTAATATTAAGGCGAGTATTAAGGTTATACAATGAATAAAGAACTTCAGCATGACGAAGATATTGACATATTTGTAATATAATTTCGTCAGGTAGAATTTCAAAATTAGAAAATATATTCTTCATCTAAAAAAAAAAAGATATTTGGTAGAAATATGTGTTAAAAGTATAGTAGATTTGTAAGAAGAAAGCCTTCATTTATTTTTTTTTATATATACGTGTCATGTGCAGTATTTGTTTTCATGCTTGCTAAAATGATATGATCAATAAATGAAAGAAACGAAAGAAACTAATTATATATGCCGTAAAGTCGTTATCGCTATCGACAACGTGACAATATTAACGATTAATTTTTATTTTTCACTATGCCATTTTTACTAATAATTATGTAAATTTAATCAATTCTAATGAATAGAACAAACTATCAGATGCTTTTTTTCATTATATTGCTATATTATATTAAAAAAAATTTATGAATTTGAATGAAAACCAAATCAATGTACGTTGAACTTAATTTAGTTAAATAAATTAAGCAGAAATCATTGAATTTCTTGTGTATTGAGTAGACACAACTGTCTTCACTTATTTCATGAATACTATTGCCTGAGTGTTCTAACATTATTATTTATTTAGATTTTCAATTTATTAAAAAATTAAAAGCTAAATAAAATATAAGACCAGCAAAAGTTTTTCTTGTAGCACTACTTTTATTCGTATGAATAGTTCATAAAAATCTCGAATGTCTTCATACCCTTAGAACGCCTCTCCATCATCATTTTTCCCTATATTACTAAACTTTCAGATATATAATTAGAATATTTTTTATCAAAAGATGATAAAGTAAATGTAGTTATATAAAAAAATTCATTACAGTTATCATTTGAAAAAAAAGAACAGAAAATTAACATTTTTAATTGTTAATTACAGAGAAAACTATAACTGACTAGCTAGTTCATTCATGTGAGATTATAACAAGAATTGATATCTGATTATATGAGAAAAGAAGAAATTAGTTCTTCAACACTTTTTTATATGACCATTTTCGTATTCTACCAAATTAATATTTTCTTACGTGAGAATCAGTATCGAAGTACTCATGATTGATATTTTTTAATTATTTGAAAAACAAAAGCAATTAGAAACTTGCAATTTTCACTATTTGAAATAAAACTTTACTTCTTATTTTTGATCAACTTAGTCAATAGCGAAGATTAGAATGATAAATTATTAATTGATGGTATTGTAACAAGAAAATAATTTTTTTGATAAAAATTTCATAAATATTATTTAAAAAAACACTCTAAAACAAATGTATCTTTCTATAATTAAAAAAGAAATTAATCATCTAGATTATTAATGACTTTTTAAGTCTAATCTTCTTTGTAGATGTTTTCAAACATTTAATTTCAAATATTACAGAGAAAAACTAATCAAAAATTTTTATATTAAGTCCTAGGTACATTCAAACGTTGTGATACTTTAAAGATATATTGAACCTGTAAATGCAGAACCTATAGTTAAAATTTTCAATTCTGTGTTATGACATTTGACTGAAATATTCATTAAAAACAAACTCATTCAGCAATCTAAATTTCTTTAGTCAGATTTATTCTACATATTTTATTTTTTTGTTTCTATAATTGATAAAGAAAAATCCGTTCATTTATTCGAGCTACAATGGACGTATCTAAATTTCTTATTGTTATGATTAATAGATTTTATATATGTAAACAATAAATAAAAATCTATAAAATTGTCATTAATAAATTCTTATATTTTATTGTTGTGGTACTACTAAATCGATAACTACATTTCGACGACGCCATCGTTGAAGATGAATTTTAAAAAGAACATGAATTAATTGATGACGAAATCGTTCTGATGCACATATATATATATAAAATTGACACTAAAAAAAAAAATATATAAATTTATTTAATAAAAAAAAACAAAGTAATCTTTTATATTTACTGCAAAACATGAATAAAATAAAATAATTGATAATATTCTACTAGAACTTATTAATGCATTTTGAATTGGATCATTCATTATATTAGGAATAAGTATTATTCCATTTATAATTGTATATGGTATAATAGCAAAAAAATTATAAACAATTTGAACTAATACCATAACTGTTAATTGTTTATCTAATTCACGTCGAATAAGTGGTAATGTTCGATAAGATAATTGTTTTATATTTCTATATGCTAAACATCCAAATATAACATTAATAGATATTGGTAAAATACCCAAAAGAATAAGAACATGAAATGTTTTAAAATATTCTTGAAATATATTATTTATAACTGTACAATCAAGAATTCCAATTGAAGGAATTATAATTAAATCATATGAAGTAAAAAATGCTATACCATATAAACACCATATAAATACAAATAATAATGATAAACGACGAGCTAATTTAATATTAGATAATTGTTGATAACGTATAGATGAACAAGTTGAGAAATATTGATCAATTGTTGCTAAACATAAACATGTAAAACCAATTAATGCACATATATGAACAAAACCTTCTCGAAATATACAATAAAATTTTGATTGTTTTGTCCAATCAATACCAAAACCATACATCATTATAAATGTAAGTAAACCTGTTGTTAAATATCCAATATCAACTACAGACATAATCATTAAATAAAATGCACATGAATTTTCTCGAAATGTTCGAAGACTAAGAAAAACGATAATATTAAGAAATCCACCAATTATACCAATAATAAATATAATTAAACCAATATAAATTGTTACTTGATGTGAAACTATATCAGCTATTGCAATAATATATGCTGACATATGGAATTAATATTTCTAAATTATACAAATAATCTCTATTTTATTTCTAACAGAAATTATCTAATTATTTTCTTTTTTTTTTTTGTACTGAAAATTTTTCTTTTTTTTCAAAAAAAGAAAGAAAATAATCAAATTTATATAATCTTCATGTTATTCACACATCAAGTGATATGAAGAACTTCAAATGTATAATTTAATAATTACACATGATGATTTTAAAAGAAAATATTATTAATACATGAAAAATAAGATATATTACGTAAAAATGTTATATACTCATATATATATTCATGCAAATGTTCTATATTATATAAAAGTATCTTCTAGAAAAAAAATTAATTAATGATAAGAATATTAAAAGATAAAAAAAGGCGAGAATTTTTTTTACGTTCATAGAGGAAAAGAGACATGTTTTAGAATGTTACTAAGCATACTGAGAGTTCTTTCAAATACTCAATATTAATCTTGAAACATTCTATACTTCAATATCCTAAAATTATCAACGACGATAATTAGAATATAAATAATTTTTATATTGTATGAATAGGATACGTGAGAAAGATCAAAAGATTTATAAAGTACAGTAATAATTATAAATGTTTTTTTGAGTTCTTTTTATCTTTAATGTTTGAAATATTTACTGTTATAATATATTACGTATATTTAACATTTCAATTAATGTTTTATCATACAGAGAATATACGTGTATATAACTCGTAGTACTTATTTATTCAATGAATGAGAATAGAAAATTAATTAAAAGACAATTAAAATTTACACAATTATATCGTAATTTATATTTCTATTGATAAAAGTCATGTATCAAAAAATAGTTTGATGTCTTTAAATTATATATATGTTTTTTATTATTTATTTTGAAAATTTACTGAAACATAAATTAAATATATTTCTAAAGAATAAAATTTTACATTAATCCCTTCATTTATTGTTTGTTGAAATTTAACTATAAACTTTAATAATCTTATAATTTGACAACTAATGACTTTATGTGTAAAAAAAAATATTTTTCTCAACAATAAAATAAGATATGTACTTTTGTAGAACTCATGACCTGACGATTCTATTGAAATAAAACAGTTGTTTCTATTTTTTATTACAAAAAAAAAACTAGATTGGATTTCAAGAATACTCAGAAATACGTGCTATATGACATCTATTCAAATCATTATATTATAAAAGTTTTTTTCAACTTAACCAAATTTTACATCTATTTAAATAATATTTTTCTAAGTATAATTTAGAATAGAATGTTATAAACAAGTTTAATAAAATAAATATCTTTGAAATTTTATAATTTCTGTAAAAAAAAATTGTCAAAAGACATTTCGTCGACTGATTAAATTTTGTTAAGTAAACTGTTCAACAAATCAAAATATCCTTTTTTTTATATATTTATTTATTGATGTTCTTGAATAAATTAGCCGTTTAATATCTATACTTTAATAGATAATTTTAAATTTGCTAATCTATTAATATATAATGACAACTTTCGAATTATTTTTATGTTTCTTTAAGAACAACTAAAAATATTTGTTTTTATTCTGACCAATAATCATTTCTTTTTTTGCATATTTTTATGTGCCTCTATAATGATGAAGCTTTTATTGTACGTAAAATGAGAAAAAAAATTTGGATTATTTTTCATTATATTTTTGCATAGATCTGATAAGATACGTGTCTTGTTTAATATTATCTATAAAATAACACAGCAAATATTTCAGTATAATTATATTTAAAAACAAAAATGTTAGAATCTCCTTCTCCATTATGGATTGAATTCTATTCAGCTTGTTGTAATAATGATTTAAATAGAGTACAAGAGACAATAAAATATTCTGAAGTTAATAAAGTTGATCCTGATGGAAATACAGCACTTCATATTGCATCTATGAATGGTTTTATTAAAATTATTCAATTTTTATTACGATATCATGTATCTCGAAATATTCGAAATACAAATGGTTTTACTGCTGAAGAATTAGCTATTAATGAAGATGCAAAAGATATTTTTAAATATGTTATAAGACCTAAATCAGATTCAAAACATTTTATTGCTACAACATCTGATGTTGAATGGCTTGATTCATATAAAAATGCTTATAGAATATCTTATGAAAATCTTGAACATATGAAACGATGGCTTTTAAAAGTTCCATTAGAAAAATTATTTAATGAAATTCAAAATGGTTATATTAATAAAATTCCATTTAATGATGAAAGAGAACGTAAAAAAATTCAAGAACATTTAGAATTTGTTATTGAACTTAAAGATCCTTTAGGATTAGTTCAAGCTTATACAGATCCTCAGACATATTTTTATAAATTTTTAAATTATGATTTAGCTGAAATTGGTTCAAATTTTCGTTTTCTTAGTACACAAAATTTATTTAATTCAGGTTATTTAGATAATGAAGCACCAATAGGTCTTGGTCAACATATATTTGCTGCAATTCTTATTAATCATCCACGTTTTCAATCATATTATCATACAGGTATTAGTTATCGTGGTATGAATACAACATTAGATGATCTTAATGAATATAAAATTGGAAATATTGTTATGACTCGTTCATTTCTTTCAACATCAACTGAACGAGATGTTGCTGAATTATATATGCGATATAATGATGAAAATTCTCCAGCTGTTATGTGTATTTATAAAGTAATGAATTGTCGATCAAGTCTTTCAATTAAAAGTATAAGTTTAGTACCACCAGAAGATGAAGTATTAATTATTCCTTTTGTTGTTTTTGAAGTAAAAAAACAACGAGATGTTGAAATTATAAGAGAAGGTAAACCATGTCGAATTAAAGAAATAGAACTTGAAGAATGTATTTCTAATCTATCATAAATAATTGTTTGTTTTTTTTTGTATTTTTTATATCTTAGAATTTAAAATAAAATTGTGATGAAACAATAGCAAAAATAAAAATGAAAATATCTGATACTAATAACGATGGATTCAAATGATATCTAGAATAATTAAGTTGTAAAAGATCAAATTTCATGTCTGTTTATCTTGTGTTTCTATCAAAAATTATTTACAATTAAATACTAATAAATGACTTTTAGATTATTATGTGAATCTAACTAAATAATTTGATGTGTGTTTACGATTGTTCTAATATCAAATTGAATCTTTGCTACGATTAATATTATATTTATTGTTTTAATAAAAAATTTTTCACATACATCCAAAATTCATTTACAATTTTGACATACAGGGTGTTTCATAAGTTTTGAGGCGCAACATAATTCGTTGATATAGGCACATACAATAATCTCGAATCATTATATTTCTATATCAGCTTGGAGTACTCGTGACGACCTTTCAAATGATATGTAAATGAGTAACATAGTCTCTTATAATAATAAAAATACAAACATGAGAATGTGATGATAAAATTTTTGAAATCGACCAATATGATGCAGGATGTATCTCGCACATATCTTGGCGCAAATAAATGATACAAATCTTGAATTTGTTTTTAAAAGATACGGAGTGTAAAGTTCTATAAATATGTCAGAATATATACTTGCTGATTTATTCTCATGACATAGCTCATACTCAAAATAAACAGGCTTCATGATGACGTTAATGAGTATAATAAAAAATATTTTGAAGACTTTTTTTATTTTGCATATATCTCAGCTTGAGAAAAAGATAAGATCTTGACTTTTATTTTAAAAGATGCACCATAGAAAGCTCTAAAAAATCTGTGCAAACAAATCTCAATTGTAAAACAAACAAATCTTCGAGATATTTTTCTTATCATACTCAATGCAATGAAAAGTAGCATCATCACTAAGATTGTTCATTTTGAGTATGAACTATGCCAACGGGACATGTCAGTATGTATTTGTGCAGACATTTTTGTGGAACTTTTCACACCGCATCTGTTGAAAACAAATTCAAGATTTTATCATTTATCTACGCTGCGATATGTTTAAAATAAAAAAATATTGCAAACATTTTGATGCGCAACCCGCATCCTATTTTGTCGATTTCAAAAATTTTAGTATCGCATTCTCATGTTTATATTTTTATTATTATTATACGGGAATATGTTATTCAATTATATATTATTTGAAAGGTCGTCACGAGTACTCGAAGCTGATATAGAAATATAATGATTCTAGATTGTTGTATGTGTCCATATAAACGAACTTTATCACGCCTCAAAACTTATGAAACACCCTGTAACTTCGTATAGGATATTTAGTATGTATTTCTTTTTTATTGAATATAATTAATATAATTTATATATTTTATTCATCTAATTTAATTGAGAAAGAAATCAAAACGATAGAGTTTAACTTTTCATTTTCATTAATCATTTAGTTTTTGATTTTATAAATATAGAATAAATAAGAAGATGATAAAATATATTTGTTCATTGAATCTATCTTTTCTAGATGAAAGCTGAATAATTCTATTATTTATTTATTAAAATTAATAAAAAAAGAAAGTAAACAAAAATAAACTGTTATTCTTTTGTTTAAACAATACCAAGATAAAAAGCCATATATGTAGGCAAACCAATATTTTTTTGTTTCAACTTATAAGTAACTGTATGTGGATCTCCACTTGTAGTAGAAAAAGTTTGACTAAGAAAAATAAGAGAAGAACGACCATTTGAACAGACACTTTCGAAACAATTTCCAGATGAACATTCAGCACCAGTTACTATTTGACCAGCAATACCACCACTACCACATGTTGCCAGTTCACATGATACAGTCCAACCAGTTGGTGATGATGTTGAATTTTCAAAATTACGATTAGTCAGTAATTCAGTTGCAGGTGTATTATTATTAAAAACGGAGACAGTATCGAGATACAAACGATTATTACCATCTGTTTGAAAACCAAATACAAGTGTAGGTGCAGTTTTTGTTGTTACAAAAGTATATGAATAGGTTGTCCATGTAGTTGGTATTGTTCCATTCTGAAATGCTAAATTACCATATCCTGTACTCGAACACATGATTGCTTAAATTGATTAAATAAACTTTAAAAAAAAAATACATTAATAATAATAACATTCACTTACAAATTGTTGAAGTTGTTGCTGCTAAAATAAATAAATATAATAAAGTTATATTTGTTAGATAAAAGTATTGATACTGTTTTCTATAATCAACTATTTTTAAACTTTTATGAAAATACATACCAGTGGCAATTGCTGTATTACTTGTTGAAATACCTAGAAAAAAAAAGTTATATTTTATGAAATAATAAATATATTTCAATTAAATTTACTTGTTGACACTGTTGTCGAAGATTCCGTATCACTTGTTTTAGCTAAAAATAATCAAATAGAAATATATTTATATAAACATGATTTTTTTTGTAATTATATATCATACATACGTAGAGTAAGTCCAAGTACGATGCCGATAATAGCGCCCACAATAAGAAGCAATATAATTGCTATAATAATCAAAAAACAAGCTTGTCGAGGTAATTTATTCTTTCTGTAAAATATAAAATAAAGAAACAATAAAAGTATTTGATTTGAAATTAATATTCTATTTACTGATTATCATTTTTATTATTAGGATCATTTCTTAATTTATTATTATGCATCCATGAACTATCTGGTGATATTCGACTTCCTCTCTTATTAAACCATTTTCTTGTTGACTAAATAATAAATGATAATATAATAGAAAAAATTTAATAAAAATCATAAATAATAATCTTTTTAATTTGAAATATTTTTTTTTAAAAGATAGTTCGTGTAATTCTTTATAAAAAGAATAACTTTTTTCTTCCCTCTCGCTTAGAAGGCTTCAGATCAGTTTAGAGTAAATTTCTAAATACAAGTGATTAGAGTTATTGATTATTTTGTTAAATGAAAATTTACAGTATTTAAAAAATATTTTACGAAATCTTTTTTCCTAGAGAGAATCACACGAACTATTCTAAAAAATGTGATAAAATTGAAAAGATCATTGTTTATAACTAATGTATTAGTTTTTTCTTAATAAATAAAACGAACCGATGCCGATGAAGTATCGTGTCCAGTGACATAATTCGATGGTGGAAGTTCTCCTTGACTTAATCGTCTAACTTTAGGTCGATAATAACCTACTGGAATATTTGATAATTTCATTGATCTTACTTTGATATATTTTTTCACTAAATAATCAATTGATCATTATTTCATTAATATTTATATTCTAGAAAAAAATTTCCTTTTTGTTTTTGTTATTTTCATAAATCATTATTGAGGCTTTGTCATATAATTAAAAAAATTATTTATATTGATTCTATTTGTTGAATCAAAAAACCTATATAATAATATCAGGTTATTTTTGTTATTATAATTATGAGATATATATATATAAGATAATATCGTTATAATTATAAAATAGATTTGTTGAAAAATAGGTCACAGAATTCCTTTTCTGACATTCATAATTTTATTTTATTTATACGTTTTTTTTGGATTCAAAGTCATTTTTATTTATATAAAAATATTCGAAATAAAAAAAATAGAAGAGTAAAATAAAGGTTGAATAGGATGCAGAAAGACATATGACAGATGTTTTATGTCTCGAGATTAAATTGTCAAATAATAATTTTGTTATAAATCTAGATGAAATTATTGATTTACTACTTATCAAATGTAATATCGAAATGATAAACTTTGAAAGTATCTGACAAGATTTTTTTCTTCAATTTTTTGATTGTGTTATTTATTAAAACATCAAAATTACGATGCATTTTGATATGTGAATTTAGGAAGATCTCTCTTTCTGCGATTATTTTATGTATGTTGAACATAATTGATTTAAAAGTTGATCTTGATTTTCTATCTTTATTGAATTAGAAATAAAAGATTAAACAAAAGTAAAATATTCAAGATTTTTAAAAATTTCCTATTCATATGGTCTATAAAGAAATTGTTCATTTTTTTCTGTTTTATTTGCACATGGTGGATATGGATCACCTCGACATGCAAATAATAATTCCATTGTTGCACCCCAATCTCTTGGATGATGAATACACCATCCATATCCATTATCAATAGGTGGTGAACACCATAAAAGTGAATCTCGAATAAATACATCAAATTCTGATGATGGTGGAGTTAAATTAATTGGTATTGAATCAATTGTAAAATTTAATATACCAGATATATTTTCATATGATTTACTTACTGAAAATGGTGTATTTATAATAGGTATTGAAGAAGTTTTATTGTAGAAAAGAAAATCAGGTAAACGAATATATTCATCTGACCAATAGAGAAGAAATTTTTTTATATCAAGTTGTGATTTAAATGTTATTCTAGTTAAATTAGATGAGAAAGCAGGTAAAATAAGTATTCGATTATTTAAATATGTATGTTGTAATATAAGTAATGAACGTATAAGAAGATTTCGATAATTAATTGGCATATTTCTATTATAAATAATAAAAATAAAAATAATTGAAAATTTTCAAAAAATGATTAGATTTATTTTCTTACGTATTCGATACTGTAACTGTAAAAAATTTACTATTTTTATTTCCATGATATCTTTTTGATCTTATTCCAAGTTTTGCTACTCTTTCAAATAATACAAAAGCACTTCCATCAGTCATTAAATGTGAAAAGTGAAGTCCAAATCCATGTTTTGTCCAATTTAATGGTGGAATAGGTTTTATTGCTTTTAAATAAGTTTTATCAAGACGATCATAATTATTTAATAAAGCATCAAGTACACGTTGATCAGATAAATATGCACCTTTACCATAACGTAACCAAAAATCTGCAACATAAGAAAAGAATTGTATAGATGCATTTGTTGATTGAACAAAAAATATTCCAATATTAACTCTTGGATGTGAACCAAAATGATCACTTATTTGTAAATCATAACTATTAATTGGTTGTTTTAAATGATCAAGTGGATTAGCTCTCCTAAATAGAAAATCAATCATAAATTTTTCTTTTATATAAAATCAATTTTAATACCAAAAAACATCCATTTCACTTAAAATAACTGAATAACCCATTTGAACAATTTTAGATACTGTATTAAATTTTGCATGACCAACACGATAAAGTGAATGTTGTCGTGCTTCAATAGTATTTATTAATTTAATTTGTTGTTCAAATGTAAATGTTGAATAATAAACAGGTATTTTTTGTTTTGTTGCTAAAACAACAGCAATTTCATCCATAGCAACAATGAAACAATGACATTTATTAGTATCATTTGATATGTCATACATTCTTTCATACCAATCCCAAGCAAATAATGAATAAGTATCACCACCAATTATAGTTATTATTATTTGTTTATTAGAATTTGAATGTTGACGAAGAAGTGATAGAAGATGTTTATCACTTGAATATTCAGAAAATGGATTTTTTTCATTAGAAATTAATGATTCTTGAATTGTAACAGGTGGAATTGTTTGTTTTGGTGGATCTATTTAAAGAATTTAATTATTTTTATTTTTTATCATATTTAAGATAATAAACAATCAAAATTGAAATGGACAATAGATTGATAAAATTATAAAATCAATAAATAAATTAAAAGATAAGTATAGAATTCAAATAAGCTGTAGTCTACTCCGTTTTTATTTTCTACTTTTCTTGTATCATACACTATAGATCATATGTATGTACTTTCTACTTTTGTTCTTGCCTTCAATTAGAATCAGTTGATATCATCTATCACATTTATAGGTTCTCCTATAAGCTGTAATTTTCTTACTTTCATAACGTCATATGTAGTTTCTCTTCTCTTTTTCTCTTGATTGGTATTTCGTAATGTCCTCAGGTATTTTTATATTTTTACATTATCCAAAACCTATTTATGATTGCTAGCCTTTGGTTATTATTCAAAAAAAGCAACAATATTTTTGTAATTATAAACTTTATCATATCAAGAGACTAAATCAATAAGACATGATTTGTATTTCTAATAATTTTTCAAAAAACATATTAAATATAAGCTCGTGATGTACGAACAATTATATAAATTGATTTAAATGAATATAAAAATAGGAAGTTTTAAACTTTCATCTAAGATATTGTAGATCATTACTAGGATCAAGAACGGTTTCGCTCAATGAGAAAAATTTATGAGGACTAAAATTTTTTTGATTGGGTAATACTTTAATTTCAATCTTTTTTTTCGTCTTTAAATTTGTATTTATTCTGTATTTATCGTATTCGCTTAAAATATATTGCGAAACATGATCTGAAAGAGAGTATGTAAGAATACAAATTTGAATCCACTCCTCAACAGAACATGACAGTCACTGTAATAATGTCTTTTTCATCATAAATGCGGCTTAGAAACCATCATACGCAATTTCAAGGTATTATCAAACATGATATATAGTTCAAGTTTAATTAGTAAAATATCTATAGAGTATTTCTTTGTTAAAGTTTTACGCTTTAAAGTAAGGAATGATGCTGAAGTATATTTAGATATATATAAAAAAACGACTTTTCTAGGAAATCAGCAAGAATAGGTATATCATATTTGCATATCTTCACTTAATCTTGTCATATAAGAGAAAAAATATTAAAATAAATATGAAGTATTGGTAATTTTTTTTATAATAAAAAGATAAGAAAATCGACTAATAATATTTTTAATGAATAGTATGACTTAATTATTCATTATTAATTTAGTTTATTGTATGTAATAAACATGTTTTAAAATGTTATAATTAATCTTATTGAAAATAAAACTAATTCTGAATTTTAATATAATAATACCTGTACTAGTAAGTTTTTGTATGATCGTAGTACTTGAAGAAGTTGATGTTTCTGTTTGTACAATAACTGTTGATGGAATATTTTGAATTAATTCTTGTTGATATTTGTCTCTACGATACAAATGTAAAACAGTTAAAGATGATGAAATTGTAAGACATATTAATATAATTGTTGAATATGAACGTCCAGTAGATCGTATTCTTCTGAATAAAAACATAATTGTACTATTTCGATCTAAGAATATATATGTTGAATGGTGAACTGAGTCATTGTATTGATTATTATTGTAAATTACAGAAAAAAGAAAGAACTATTGGAGTAATGCACATGAATAAAGTTTTTTAAAGGTTGCATTGTTGACAGAAATAAAAAAAAATGTATGAATGATGATGGTTATGTAGATTGTTCTTTTTCTTTAACTGAAAAAAAAAATGTAAAAAAACAAGCATAGACGCAGATAGAATAGACAAAATTCGGTTAAAATTGTATGTTTGATGGCATCTGTTTCATTTCGTTTGTAATTAAAAATTTCTTTTTTCTTTATTAATTGGATATTTATATTAATAAAGTGTCTATATCGTTTCTTTTTTTTTCTCTTTACCTGTGTTTTAAATAAGGAAAACATGACTAGATGAATGCATGTATATGTTGAAATGATTTATTTTTATTAAAATTTACTACTTGTATCAAATAATTGATAGTTGAAAGAATATTTATTTTTTCTATAATGAGAATTGTCATGTCCACAAGTGATATATGAGCTTATTGAATGCCAGTATTTATGATATTATTTTGACAACATTACTCATTTAAGTCTGATAAATATTGTAAAATAAGAACGATAAAAACGTAGTACATACAAAGAAAGGCTTAAAAATAATTCATGTTTTATCAAATAAATCCTAAAAACTAAGAAGATTCGTTCTTTTCTTTTTTTTCTAAATTACTAAATGTCTCTTTGTTCTATTAAAACTAGTTTCAAAAGAAGAAAAAAAAAGAATGTCTTTGTGCTATATCTTTATAAGAATATTACAAAACTTAAATCACGTTCTTCAATCTAATATTCAAATCAAGAATTCTTCTACTGATTATAAACATAGTTGTGAATAGAAAAAAAGAATTCGTTAAAGCATAAACTCAATGTGAAAAATGTTCAAACTAAACAATAAAAATAATTATCGTAAAGAATGTATTGTTACTATTGTCAAATGAAAATTTTTTAAAACTCAGAATGAAGATGACGATAATGATAGCCAATTGTACAGGTAGGTGAAGGATTCTCGCTCTGCTTGAGTTTGTAAATATTTATTTTATTTTAAAAAAAGTTATCTTCCTGATATGGTGACTATATACCAAGGGGGAAACAGCTGATTATTTGATTAGATATTATTAGGAGTGATTAACAGGGATTAACAGCGATTAATAGTGATTAAGAGTGATTAAGAGTGATTAGAGTTGATCAGGAAAACGAATAAAAGTCATATATTATTTCATGCCTCTATACTTCTTTACTTGCGTTGTATATGGAAAACGAAACTGTTTTAAGCCATTTAATAGACTATGTTGGCATTAAATATCATTATATATCTTAAAGTATCCGAAGCTTTTGTCTGAACTCTTTTTTGTTGTTTTTCAATTTATGGGTTTTAAGAAATGACACAAACTATCAGCAAGTACATATATTTCCAAGAGGGAAATATCAAAAATCAGATTTTTTTGATCGAGTGATTAAACTGATTTTTTTTTTTGATTTTTTTGATTAAAATCAAGTTAACAAACAGTGATATTTATTAATGATTGCTTCAGCGTGTTACTCATTATTTTTGTTCCTAACACGATCTAGATAAGCTGGACGTTAGTTAAATAGTTTTGTGTGCTTCTGAGTCTAGGATCCTGTGGATCACAATGCTAGGCATGATATTTGTTGAAATATATATCTCGTAAAAGTGTAGCTGTTTTATCAGATCATACTGAATTCTTAAATACTTCGAAAGTTCAGCTAAGCAAAACGAAATTTTACTGAGGACTAGAGATGTGACAGTTCGCATCAGTTTAGATGAGCTGGATCTGGTACACCAATTCAAGTTCATCTGAAAGAAGTTGATACTGTGACACATATTGATTCATATAAAGCTGTTCATGCGTGGAATTCAAGCATGTTTTTGTGACTATAATATTAGTTGGTTACCATTAATCGGTTAGAATCGAGAGTTCGAATAGTATACATATGTTGTCTTACTGTCCAACACGTAGTATTACATGATAAAAGATGGACAATTAATCCAGCTCTACTAGGGATGTGACAGTTTGTGGATTGGTGAGCTAGTGCAAGACGATTCATGATTTTTAGACAATTCATGAGCTCTCACCGAAACGTTTTCTATAACACTTTATTAGAAGTAAAGTGTATAGTTATGTATAGCACTCGAAAGAGAATTTCCTGAAAAGAAAATAGCGAAGCTCCCATTAACAATACATGATGAAAATATAACCTAAATTCAATGTTTGACTGATCACCAGCTCACGAGTCGCTAAGATCAGATGACCAATTCACGAACCGTCACACCCATAAGCACTTGTAGTGAAGTACTGAAGATATGATTTACGGGGCTAGGTATTTCCATCAACTGAAGCCGTGTTGACTGAAGTTCATCCTGAGCTTTTCTATCGAATTGAATGTAGATATGGGACGTTTTTCACTGCCCAGTAGAGTCCAACTATACTAAGTCTACTACTGCCAAACGCCTGATTACACCACTCCATTGCATCATGACTATATGCTCAAGCAGGTGTGAGTTGGCACCATATTCGTATCGATCATGATCGCGAATGAAGATATTTCATTTTTGTTGCTCCACATTTTTTGGTGTCACTTGCCATAACTGTTGTGTTGAAAGATCTCAGCATATTTAACAGCTCTTTATCCCAGCTGCCCACAGCTTACCAGCTAGAGCTGTCATGTTCCTGCATAGTAAACTTCATAATCCCTTATAACAAGGTTTGAGAAACTTTCTTTCTATATTGTTTGACAAAGAAAACAATGCTCTATTTTTGCTATGCTACTTGGTTGTACTTCAACTAATATCATGATAATAATCTTTCGATAAGATCTGTTTCAATAGACTATGTGCTAGCTGTATTATATCTAATAGATGTACAGATTAGACGGTCATACTTTGCATTTTAATTTTAATTGCTTAATACTTTGTATTTAAAAAAACAAAATATACTAGAAGATGCAGCGTGGAAAGCTCTATAATTTACATAAGACAACTGTTTTTATAGTTGCACTTTTTGTTTTCAAATTGGGCAAAATTCTGTGCGACCACATACAACCTACATAATGAATCAAAAGTGTATACGTGCTGTTAGTTAAGGAAACAACGTGAAATACGAAGGTTTTCGAAAACTAGTTGGGTAGAATTTTGTCCAATTTAAAAACAAAATGCAGCTCTAAAAGCAGCGGTCTTATGTAAATTATAGAGCTATTCATGCTGTATCTTCCGGTATATTTCGTTTTTTTTAAATACAAAGTATTAAGCAATTAAAATTAAAATGCAACGTATGGCAGTCTAATCTGCGCACCTATTAGATATAATACAACCACCACATAGACTAATGAAACCGATCTTATCTAAAGTTTATTAGTATGATAATGGTTGAAGTGCGATCAAGTAGCATATAAAAAATAGAGCATTCTTTTCTCCTTTTTTGATATAAGCAATTATATTCATTCAACGTTCATAGTTTCGTTGTTTCAACTTCTATCGCATCAGGTTTTAGTTCTCTAACAAATAAAATTAAGGAGAATAAACATTAACGATGTGTTGATATCTTTGCAAATGCTGTATGCATCTATAACATGATTTTTAGTATATCAAAACTATCTGCGAAGTCTTACAGTCAAAAAACAGGCTTCATATGTTTGAATTATGGAATACAATAATTGATATCTTGAACAAAAGAAATTTAAAAAACTGATTATTTTGATTTATCTCTGATTTATTCGAATTCTTTGATTTATTTTTAGATTAAATTGATTTTTTTGATTTAAAATTGATTTTAATCAAAAAAATCTGATATTTCCTCCTTGTTCTATTCTTACATTATAGCTTTATATTGTACCACTAAATTATTTCTTGATATAGATAAGTTTTTTTTTGTGTGTGACATATTTTATTGCTTATATGATATTTTAATCTTTATTTGTAAACTACACTCTGGCTACTTTCTTTTTAGGTTGCGAATATACGTGGACAAACTTCAACATAGAAAGAAATCAAATATTTTTCTCTTTCGTTCGAAATGCATCCTATACTAATCTTTCTCTTGTACATTAGAAAGCTCGAATTTTTATTAAATAAATAGTTTTGTAAAAAGTGTCCTGGTACTAACAATACATTGTTATGCATATTTATACAGAAGAAACTTCTGTTTGATTGTGAATCTCTTCTATAATATTATACACTATACTTAACTAAAAGTGATTAGATTTGGTCACTGTTTGAATAGGAGTGATTAAGTTAATTAGCGGATTCTTAATCAGCTGTTTCCCCCTTCCTATATACTTATATAGGCAGATTTATGTAGTATTTCTAGGATCGATTTCGTTTGTCTATTATTCTATCTGTGAGAAATGTGATAAAAACAGGAAATTCAATATAACAAGATTATAGAATACCTCTCAAAATATGGCCAAGGTGGATAAATGCAGAGATTGTTCATCAACATTTTCTTCAAGAATATGTATATAAAGTGGTAGACTTTAATATAGCGAATATTTTGGCACTCTTTTGAACATATATAAAACATTTTTGATATTATATCATGAAACATTTCATTATTATTTTCTGTTGTGCTTTACTGTTATGTTATGTTAAATGACTTACTTACCATAGAGCTATCGATAAGTCTTATATGAATATTAAATATGGTAAATGTATGACCAATACCTATCAAAATCGAGACCTAGCAGTTTGCTCAACATTTTTTGAAAGTATATGAATAACATATTGATAAATATTTCAATTATAGATCAGTTATAAGTCTGATGAATTTCAAAATAAAACAAATAACTGCTTGCGATCTTTTTATCATAGATAGATTTCTATGGGATCTGCAAAATAATATAAGTCGGTAGGAAATTATTAGGCTTACTATTTATCTCATACTAAATACGTTATTCTACTGTGATGTAATCGTAATCAATGCTCGTCGATTACAAGCTCCATTTAAACAAGATCTCATGAATAAATAATAATGGATTGTCATGTTCTTTTTATCGGAGTGAGATCTCAATATGACCTACAAAATAGTATAAAGTAGTTGAGGACTACCGAATTGACTAGTACGCAATATTTGATACGAAAAGGCTGGGCATAGTGGTATTTCTGTCATATTAGACCAATGTATCTGGTATAAAACGAATAGTCATCATAGTAATATCCTCCTATCTTATATTATTTTGAGGGTCTCAGTGAGATCTAGCTGTGGTAAAAAAATCATAAGCAGTTATTTGTCTAATTTTGAATCGAACTTACAGCTGATCTATAATTGAGATGTTTATAGACGTATTTAAAATTCATACAAAATCCACAAACAGCCCTATTGTAAGCAAATAAACTGGCATAGCATAACAGAGAAATACTACAGAAAGTAACAATGAAATGTTTCAAAGTATAACATCAAAAACATATCTTAAACATGATTAAAAGAACGCCAAAATGTTCACCATAGTGGAATTGATCGTTTGTATTCATATTCCGAAATAAAACAGTCAATAAATCAATCTTTACACTTATCCGTCTTAGTCCTATTTTGAGAGTCATACTATAATTTTGATACATTGAATTTTTCGTTTTTTATTACATTTTTTACACATAGAGCAATCGACAAGCAAAGTGAACCTTAGAAACTGGTGTTACACAAGTATGTAACTATCATTATTTAATCAACATACCAACAATATTACTTCTTAAATGAAATAAAGATTTACATACTCAAATATATGGATGTCTCATAATTTGGAGATTCCTTGAATAAAACATCATAAATGATCGCATGGCGAAATACAGTCTTATTTCGTTATTACAATTCTTTAAAGTTACGATCGTAACTTGTTATATGATAAACCATGAAGTACGTGATTCCTTTTTTAATGTTAAGAGTTTTATGATTTCTTTCAATCGTTGACATGATAACAGCATACAATCAATCGTAGTTTTATAAGAAAAAGGAGACGACAAAAGAAAAGTAACGAATACAACTTATTAAAGTATGCAACTGAACTGCGTACACATATTAACATAACAGATAGGGTAGGATAGAAAGTCCAAAATATTTTCCACTGTCTAGACTACTTCTTAACAAATTAAAGGGTTTCTTTTAAGTCTATCTAATAGAGAATCTTCTGCTCTATAAAATGACTATCTTTGCTTTTCGAATAACTTTTTTTGTTAGTGCAAAATTTAAACGATAAATATCTACTTGATCATCTCGTTGCAACGATCAAAAAATATAAAAACGATACAAAATTTTTAATAAAGATTTTCCTAATATTTTGAATATGCTAAAACGATTCTTTACAAAATTGTATATATTTTGATATATGTTTAAGAGCATTAGAAGGAATATTTGTGAGAAAAACTTTTGAAATAAAAAATGTAAAAATACTGGAAAAACTCTTTTCTGACGTAATAACATCATTGTTCTTTTTTTAATTCAACATAATATACTCGTTGTATTTTTCTATATAAATCGATAAGTTCTTGCAGAAAATCAAAAACTGAAGGTTAGATAATATTACCTTATATACTTATATGGCTTTTAGTTTCATGTTATTGACGTCTACTTTAACTAGATATTTATGTTTTTGTTGATAATTATTTTGAAATTATGTCCTTCTATTATTTTATTTACATATTGGTTTGTTTGCTTATGCAAAATGCACATGTGTTTATTATTTAAAAACAAACAATGCTTATGAATCTTAAATAGAAGACAATTTTTTAACATCATATATTTCTTCGAAAATTTGCCAAACAATAATTACTATATTAGCATCTGTCTTTTATACATGTAAGTTGAGAAGAGTCCTTGGTAAATTACATATATACTCTCTCTATTCCTTTTTCTTTCTTTGTGTTATATATCGGATAATATTGTGTAAAATCAGACTTTTGGATCACATCTATGATTAAATGAAAAATTTAATGCAAAATCTTGAATTTTATCAGATAATTGTAAACGTTCGAAATAAAATCGATTCATTAATTTTAAACATTCACGAATATTTTCTCCATTCAATGTATTCCGATTCTTGTCGATTTATCAAAGTATACTATGAATTACAATATTGTGAACAACATTATTCCATAAATAGTTGAATATATTTCTATAAAATGTATAAGTCCAAATCATTCTTTCATAAAAAACTAACTTTTTCAAATAGATTGATAATTAATTTGAAATAATAAATAAATATTAGAAAGCATTTTTATTTGTTTATTGAGAAGTAAAATTTTTTATTTATATTTATTATTTACAATGAATATTTTAACATATAAATGATTATTATTTTTTCTTAAATATTTCAATCAAATATGGCTCCACAAAAATTACAGCGTCGTTGTCGAAGTGCCAAACAGCAAAGAATACCAACAGGAAAAAGAAATAATGCACAACAAACACCCATACATGTAAATTCTGTATCTAACATACCAACCTAAATATACATATATATTTAATAAATAAAATGATTAAGAAAATTAAAAAAAACACGCGCGAACTTTGCAAGCTGGACATCCACCAACAACAATTACTGTAGGCTGTTGAGAATTAAATGCTTGAGAATATGGTAAAGTATTTATTGTAGTAGATGGATCGATAAATGTCCCATAAGCTAAATAATTATTATATTTCGATTTATTATTGAAGAATAAAATAAATATTTACCTTGATTTGTTGCTTCTTGATATGTTGGTGGATTATCATCTTCAATGGCAATTAAACGTTGTTGATCTGAAGACATTTTATATTAATTAATAATTTTGATATCTATCAATATATTATATCATCTATTTGACTTTATTTTCTGATTGGTTTATTATAGACATTGAAAAATAATTTTGTCCCTTTAAACTTTATGAATTAAAATATGATTATCTTTATAAAAAAATATACATGATTTTTTTTTCATAATCAAAAATCAAGATTATTTTCTTAATTTTTTTTTGAAAAAAAAATTATATTTAAACAGTTGATTGCTAATGATCGATTGGTTGTTACTTGTTGTTCATGCATCCATTCAATTTTCTTTAAATTATATTTATTAAAATTCATGTGTTAATACAAATAAAAAGAAATATTAAAATAGAATTTCTCGAATATTTTTATTATATTAAACTAACATTAATGAAATCTCATCTATATTTCTCACTTAAAAAAACTTCATCAAAAAAAAATTCTGTTTAAAAATATTCAATCTAGTGATATATGAGTTAAAGCATAATTATGTTTTAAATTATTAAGTATTCTATTAAATAGATAGAAAAAAGTAATTTGATCGAACTATGGCAACAGCTCGTACTGTAGCAATAATTGGAGGGGGAATTGGTGGTTTAGCTGTAGCTAATACATTAACACGAATAGGTATGTCTGTTTCATTATATGAACGTTCTCCATATTATATTCCAACTGCTGGAGCTGGATTTAGTCTTCAACCAAATGGACAAATATCACTTGCATATATGGGTTTTAAAGATCAAATAGAAAAAATTCTTCATCCTTTTTATAAATGGCAAATTATTAATGATAATGGTGATATAATAAATATATCAAATAGATTAAATGAATATAAAAAACGTTTTGGTTATTTTATTGGTAGTGCATCACGTGCTGAATTAGTTGATATATTAAAAGAACCTATAGAAAAAGCTGGTAATTTATATTATTCTCATAATATGATTAATATTAAACAAGATACTGATGATGTTACAATATTATTTGAAAATGAAAAAAAACAAAAATCAGCTCGATTTGATATAGTTATTGGTGCAGATGGAATACATTCAACAGTTGTTAAACAAATATTTTCTCAAACATCTCCACCAATATATTCAAAAGAAAATATTTTCTATGGTGTTATTGATAATATTGATCAACAAATATCTCTTAATCCATCTATAAAAGAACAAAATACATTAACACAATATTATAATCGTGGAGAATTTCTTACTTATAGAATTGGTAATACTGGACAATTTATGTGGGCTGCTACTTATCCATCAGATAAACCACCACATACAAGTAATGATATTGAATGGACTGAAATAAATAATCAACGTGAATTAAATCGATTATTAACAAGATTTCCTCAATCACATCCAGTTCATCAATGTGCAATAATAACAGATAAAAAACGTTTACTTCATTTTGGTTTATATTATCGTCAACATCGTAATGATGGTTGGCATCGTGGTAGAATTTGTTTATTAGGAGATTCATGTCATGCAACATTACCTTATGTTGGACAAGGAGCAAATATAGCTATTGAAGATGCTATATCACTTGCATTATGTTTAGAAAAAAATAAATTTCATATAGAATCAGCATTTCAAGATTATTATAAACAACGTTTTAATCGAACAAAACGTGTTGTAAATACAGCACGATATATGGGATTGTTTTTTCATTCAGAAAATCCAATTATTCACTCAATAAGAGAACGTTTAGTACCAAGATTAATGAATTCGGATATGGTAATTAAAATAGCTGAAAAAGAATTATATGAAAATTGTCCTGTTCCTATTGAATATAAGAAAGTTATATCATAGTTTTTTTTAAAATTTTTTTTACTTTAGTAGAAATAGTTAAATAAATACAATTTTTATAAAAATCTGAATCTGTTGCCATAGAAATGATGAATTATCATACATTTACAAACTAAAAGACACATATTTCATATTGAATGAAAAGTTATATATGATCAATTTCATTATTAATCCTTTCTGATCAACTATGAGAAGATAGGTAGTAAGAAATTCCCTAGACTGAAAGGATAAGGCCTAGCAACGGAAATTCACCTGTGTTTGTCTATCCGTAAAAAGGCAAAAATGACCATGCAACTATAGTGAAAATGAGCATTTGCTACTGGTAGCAAAAATAAACTATTTATTTATTGTATAAATACTATATCATTATTACGGTTACTATTTAAATTGACAAAAATATGAACATAAAATAAAATCGGCACTAATACAATATTGTATTGATAACAAGTAACGTTCATCGCATTCCGATTCACTTAGCCCTAGATTGATTTAATACAAATATCCATTGGGTTATATTTTAATTTGACCGCCTTTTTCCAAATTTAGTGTGTACAAGAAAATCGATTTCTAAGTTAAAACATCTTTATAACAGTAGAGTTTTTTGCAAAATAAAAAGTTGTGGCATTATGATAGAAGAAAAATTGATATTATATATGACATAATTTTTTTATATGGCCATTACTATACGTGAAGTTTTGTTCATTTTTCAAGAACTATTTATGAATATGATCAATATCGAACAGTAGACAATAATATTATATGTACTATATTGTTTGGTAACAGTGCTGAAAATTTATTCTCGAGTTCAATCAATGAATAAAAACTTTTTTATTGCATATGGAACGATATTTACTTAGATGTTTATATACATAAAACGTTTTCATGAGTGGTGTCTATTCTTTGTTTCCTATAGATCTCAAGCTTTAATATTTTAACTCAATCTAGTTAAACTAAAATATAAAATCATACAACATCAAAGTGTGTTTAGATGATAGTGTGCATTAACATATATGAATATATTATTTTTTTTACAGATCTTTTTTGCTAATGTTTTATTATAGATGGAATTTTCTATAGTCAAAGATGATTATATGATTGTTTGTATTATATAACAATCGAAGTTATTTTATCAGATGATTTAATTTGCAATTCATACTGATATTTATGGCGACGGATATTTTGTTGTTGTTCGTAAGAAGTATAAAAGAAATTTAAAATGTTGTTATACAAGTAAGATTTTGAACAAATTAAGATCAGTTCTAGAAATATTTCCATTAAACAATATTTCATATAAATTGTGTAGTTTGTCAGCAATAGTAATACGGTTAATATATACCATTTCAATGTCGAGTAATTCAGTAATCGACTTATCAACGTTGTAATATTCTTTACATATTGTTAAACAATATAATTTAGAATCGTCGATGCCAATTTTCTGACACCACTCATATTATTTAGGACACTTCATTTTGACGAAAACTAGGTCGATGAGCTTTTTGAAACATAATAAAGATTACGTATGTGCTAAATCACTAACTAGGCGGACCATTAAAAAAAATTACAATGAAAAGTAAAATATGAAACTCGAAGAAGGATCGATAGTTTATATATGTTAATATTTTAGGTTCGGATGCTTTCTAAAATTATATTTTCAATGTGCCTATATAATGAACGATTTTTAACAGAATAGATTTAGCATGTCTTCACATTAATGCTAAGATAATTAGCTGTAAAACTAAATTTCAATATAATTTTAAAAGATATTTCAACTGTAGATAACATTCCGTCAAGAGTGAAATACATATAAAAATTATTAACAATAAAAGAGAATTGTTTTTGAATAAAATAAGAAAGAATAGTTATTTTAGTTTTATGTAAAGTATTTAAATTATACAAAATCATATAAATATTGATTACTGAGTGAACGTTGAAAATATGTTTTTTCTTTTTACCTATTAATATTAATTATGACTAAACATATTAAAAGTTTTCTAAGCAATTCAAATTTAAATAAAAAAAAAGCTTATTGATGATTAATTGTACAGGGTTGCGAGAAATGTTTTGCCCGGGGAGTATCGCTCCACCAACAAATGATATCGACATTGAATTTTATATCAAATGAAAGCTTGTCAAAAATGAGGTTTATTGGTACTAAGTAGTGAGAGTTATGAAAACCTTTGAATGTTAAACTTAAGAGATTTTCGGAAATTTTATGCATTTTTTGGGGTGGAAAAGTAATGTGTATGTGATTAAAAAATGGAATAAAATGTTTTTCTTGAATATTTTTGGATGATTCGATAGAGCTTGTCGAGCTCTAGAAAACTGTATATATTTAAAACTTTTTAAACAAAGCCCTTGGGCTAAAATTTACTAGAAACTGCCTAAAACTGTGCCAGAAAAACCGTGTTTTTTTACATTTTTTATAGGAGAAAAGTCTTTTTTTACAATAAATACAGTTATTTTTCATTAGTATTCTTATTTAAGATGTTTGAGAATATACTCATTCGATGCAGCGTGAAAAACTGCATCGAATAAGTATATTTTGAAATGCCTGACGTAGTAATAATAATTAAAGAAGCAAAATTTATTGAAGAATCGAGTGTTTTTCTTCCATATGAAAAATATCAGTATTTTTAACGTTTTTTAACATTTTCCAACTAGCTTTTTGAATTTTTTATCTCAGAAAAATAGCTTTCAAAAGTTTTAAATATATACAGTTTTCTAGAGCTCGACAAGCTCTATCGAATCATTCAAAAATATTCAAGAAAAACATTTTACTCCATTTTTTAATCACATACACATTACTTTTCCACCCCAAAAAATGCATAAAATTTCCGAAAATCTCTTAAGTTTAACATTCAAAGGTTTTCATAACTCTCACTACTTAGTACCAATAAACCTCATTTTTGACAAGCTTTCATTTGATATAAAATTCAATGTCGATATCATTTGTTGGTGGAGCGATACCCCCCGGGCAAAACATTTCTCGCAACCCTGTATTTGCATAATGATTCGCATTTTTAAAGTAATACTTTGCACGCTTTTTAATACACGAAGTATATTTGTGTATATCATAAGGCTTGAATATAAATTCGGTTTTTTCATACCAAATTTTATCATGGTCAGTCTGATATTAATATGATCAATGTCATAATAATAAACGCACATCCTAACGAAAATGATATAAATGTTTATTAAAAAAATTGAATACATCATGTTGAACTGTAATTTAGTTAAATAAAAAGTTTAGTATTATGTATAAAACTAATTCGTAGGTATAAAAATATTTTATCAGTGAACATATTGACTGTCTATTTAACCCATTTGGTTATTATTTATGTGGACTACATTATTCATTGATGCAGTAATTTTAAACTCAATTTTAATTTGCTAGTACTAAAACTGTTGCCAAAGGCAAGGGTTTTTGTAATATTGTTTTTTACGATTTTATTATATACATAGAAAAATATAGCAGTATAAGTTGGTCACTATTCTCTTTCTTTTTTTTTTTGAAAACTAAAGTCTAAATAAGCATTACATTTCGAAAACCAAATGATTGTAAATAAGTTAATCAGATACGTGTGATAACGACCATTTAATATTTGTCTTCTTTTAGAACAAGTTAACAAATATTAACATATCTTATAGTAGTCTATTTTGAGTTAACAATTTTTTTAATGAAGATTTTCGGTAGTATTTAAATATACGATATTTATATATTTCGAATTAAAAGTATCTAATCTAAAGATCAATATTATCAGCTGTAGGAACCTATTAGAATCGAATTGTTTACTGCCTTTTTTTCTATTAAAAAAATTATACATAATTCAAAAAAGTTGAGCAATCTATTTATCAACAAAGTGTTTTTGCACTTGAAAGTCTTAGACTCAATAAAACCACCAGAAAACAAAGATCGATTTGTTCTATCAATTTCTGTGATTATTATTCACGCAAATCATTTTCTCACTCTTTTTTTTCGTACAGAATGTTATATAAAATCGACTGCATATATATATTGAAAAAACAAATAGTTCGTTTAAATTTCGTTGGAAAAGAGTTTATTTCGAAGGAGTTTTCTATTCACATAAACTAAAACTACTAATGGTGTTGAATTAGAGATATCATTCTTTAATAATTATTTTCTATTGTCCTCGAAAAACATTCGCTCATCGCACAAGATAATAAATAAAGTTAGTTTAAATCGAATAAATTTTTTATCTAAAAAGTAAGAAACTGACTATTGAATGTATTGATAAAGACATAAAAAAAATCACTTATTCTTTATATTAATTTCAATAATATGATTGATTATTCCTAATAATTTTGATATACAAAAAAGAATGAATTACATGAATAATCATTATTATCACCAAAACACATCGAAATATTCCTATCGTTCCTTAATCAAAACCATATGATAATTCCACACCCATCTTTTTCATAACTAATACACCGTTCTTCATTTAACGATAAACCAACAATGTAGTCTCCTAATTGTTTGACAAACAAAGACTGTTTCTTGTACACTAAATCAACGTCATAATCAATTGCCACTGAAATACGTCGAAAACAAAAAAAAAAGTCAGAAACTAATGGTGCGATCTCTGCAATAATATAGCAACTAATATCATCTGGAGGAATACGCATATCATACAAAAGTATATGTAAAGAGTTTAACAATGGTAAATTTGAGAGTCTACGCATAGCAGTCCAATCATTACCTGCAAATTGAAGACATTCATAATGAAGAGTAATTTGAATAGATCGGATTTTTGTTAAAAATAAACAGTTATGTAATGAATTAAGACTATCTGTTAGAACAAGATGAGAAACAATTGGTAAATTCAGAGAAATTTCTTGAGTACATCGATACAAATGAAGTTCAACTGTTTGGTTTGAAGACATTAAATGTGGTAGAAATCTAATAGGTGATTGAAGATCATCTGATAAATTGAGTTTAGTAAGACGAGAAGAATAAATTGTATTTGTTTTAGAAGATGTAAATACTATTAATTCATTAATACATCTATCTGGAACACAAAAGTGAGCAAATTCATTGAAAGCCCATGGTAAAGTATAAAAAAGATGTTGACGATTCTTTGACTTTTCCATCTAAAAAAAATCATGCAAAATATTTAAACAGACTAATCAAACAATGAAATAAATTAGAATATTTATTAGATATAAACTTACATAATACTGATTAGGTGTTATAAATAATTGATTGTCAGGCCAAGATTCAGCAATAAATGTTGCACTGGCTATTTGACGAAGGTGAGATCGATTACCACCATGCGGTACATATTCACTAATTTCCTTGTGTGATCGATCATCAATGATAATAAAAGCATAATGAATATCAACGCGACGATAATCTGTGAACACTGCTGATCGACTCATTCGAGCAAGATCATCAAATTTAATAATAATAGAAAAATTCATTCGTCGTAGTACAGGCATAATACGAACGCATGTCAATTCATTAAGAAACGCCCATTCTAATATAGAATGCCACTCAAATGTTTTGATAAAAGTGAATGTATGTAATACTTCCATTTTAGGTAAAACTTTTCTCATAATATTTACGCTCTCATGTATACGACTATGTGAACCACTCAATTTGATATGTAGTTGTTGCAATGTCTGAGCCAATGGTTTAGTTGACATTATATTTAACAAAATAAGTAATGAACGTATTGTAATTTTCAGATAAATTAGTGGTATTGGTATTATCTTAAAAGGCCACTGATGTATATAAAAAGATGATTCCATTCCATACTTAAGTGAACGAAGTGCAGGTAAACGACGTAAAACTTTAGCTGTAAATTCAAATAAATTCCATGATGGATAACACATTTTCTTTGCTATACCTCTCTAAATGAAATAAAAGAATAAATATCAAATATATATATATATATGGGTGAAATTTGGTCAATAATTTTTTGAAATACATATATATTGAAATGTTTCGAGAATACAAAAATTCTTTAGCAAAGAAACTAATAGTTTCTCTGATAGTTAAAACCTCACAGTCTAATATAACACAAAAATGAAATGAAATCTTTGTTTATTTAACACTGAAGAGACAACGAGATTAAAAAAAATATCTAGTTTAGTGAGAAATCTAGAAGTACTTAACTAACGAGGTAAGAGTTAATTAACTCTCAAATACCCTATAAGTATTCATATCTAAAGTGATGATGAGTTAGTTCGGATAAAGATCTCGTTGTTCTAATTCTAGAGAATGTCTAATTTTCTATGTTTTAATCAAATGTTTTTCTCACATACACGAGATGTCTCTGATGATGGTATATTTTTTGTAGCATTAAAAAATAATAGAATAGAATCTGAAAATGTTGTTCTCAAGAATTTTTCACTAACATCATTAAATACATCAACAATTGAAAACGTAGCAAACAATATTAAGTACAGTAGTTACGCATTTTGTGCGTAAATTCTACATAGATTACATTCATATTTTTTTTATGTATCATATTTCTTTACTGTTAAGAATATTTTTTGTATTCCACTTACTCCTTGAGAATATGCGCTTGATTCAATTGTCAAATGCGTTAAGGTTTTAGCATGTTGATAGGCAAAATTAAAAATATCAATAAAATCTCGACCATTCTTCACAATTAATATTCTTAAATGTGATAAATAAGGCCAATTTCTTAATTGAAGAGATGATGCGTAACAATCAACAACAAGTGATTCTATTTCATTTAGTTTTAATAAAGATAAAAATGTTTGAAATTGATGATATCGACTAGAAGATAAATTAATATGACGATAACAACCACATTCAATTAATAATGTTGTTATACGTGTATTGAGATTACTAAAAGACCATAAAGCATCTGTACAAGATAGATATGAAAAAATATCTATCAATGATAAATCAGCTAAATTATCGAAGAGAGTTAACATTATGAATAGTTGAACGAAAAAACAAAACAAGAAATAAGATGATGACTACTCTTTTTATAATCATTTATTATGTTATATTCGAATATGTCCACTTCGTCACTTTTTTCTTTATTGTAATATTTCATTATTGATAACGATGGTTACATCCCAAACAGACTGACGTTATTCAAAGTGAACTAATCGATATAAGGGGTCAAACAGTCTAGAAAAGATAATACGAATTAAAATTGAAT
>JAJEKB010021117.1:1107227-1155843 GCA_022393335.1 Macrotrachela quadricornifera | reverse complement strand
AAAAAAAAAATATTGACTAAACTTAATATGAATAAAAACAATAAATTGTTATAAAATGTCAAGTTTGTATTGGACAGAAAAAAAAAAAATTTAACAAAACACCTCCATTTTTTTGCCATGTTTTGCTTTTAAATGCTAACGAATATATTTTTTTTTGTTTGTTTGATTATATAGATAAGATTGATAAGCATAAAATTCTTAAAAAAAAAATTTTATTTCTTTATTTCTTCTAGATTTCATTTCTGTTACATAATTATATATATAGAACAATAAAAATAAAAAAAGAAAACCATAATAAATAATGTTTATTTTTGTTTAATATTTTTCTTTGTATCTTTACTAGTACTAGCTGGACATATATTTCGATTTAAACAAGTTGAACAACGTGGATGAACTGGTAAACATTGTGTTTGACCAAATCGAACTATATTATGATTTATTTGATTCCATAAATCTCTAGAAAAAAAAAATTTTTTTTTATTTAATTGATTTCTTTTTGTTTTTCTCTTTGATATAAAGTACCGTGGTATCCAAGATTCAAGTGCTAAACGAGTTTGTTCTGGTGTTTTTGTATCATATGGTAACCAACCAAGTCTATGTGAAATACGATGTACATGGACATCAACTCCAATACCTTGATTAGATTTCCAAGCAAAATCCATAGCTTTAAAGAAAAAAAAAACTAAAATAAATTGAAATAAATTTATTATAATTTACTTAAATAAGCCATTTTTGGTCCAACACCTAATTAAATTAATATGTTTTTTTTTTATTATTTTAATGATAATATATATACTAACCCGGTAATGCACATAAACTTTCAATTGTATTTGGAATATCATCATTATATTTATTACGCAATATCTGACATGTATCTTTAATATATTGAGCTTTACGCTAAAAGATAAATAATAAAATATTATCTTATATTTTTTTTATTCTTACCCGCCAAAAACCAACTGGATAAATTATTTTTCCTAATTCATCAATATCAATATCAAGTGCATATTGTACAGTAAATCCACGTTCAAGTAAACGATCCATAGCAGCAATAGTCATTGTATCTTTTGTTTGACTAGATAACATTAAACTAACAAGAACATGTAAACGACGAATCTATTTAGATTTTTTTTTTGTTTATTTAGTTTTAATTAATAAATTAAATTAAATAATTTACTTTGTTATCAGTAATTGTTTCACCAATAGTATCACAACCGCGAGGTTCTAAATGTTTATTTGTTATTCGCATTGCTAAAATATTAGCCCAATGTTCCTTCAAAAAAATAAAAATAAAAATAAAAATATTTAATAATTATTATAATACCTTCCAATGTGGTGGTTCCCATTTTTTATCATTTACATCATCATTATCTATTTTTCGTCGTTTTCTATTAAAATAAATAAGATTTCATTTTAGTTTTTTTTTTAATACAATAGTTACGTCATTCTACATACTGAAAATTCAGTAAAATGAGCATAAGATCCAATGGTATGAGCTACTTTACAGTTTTTATCTACATCAGGACTCCTTTAGTGCGTCTCTCACTATAGCTGACCCATATGTGTGAGCTTATAGCACGAAACATACTTATGGAACACTGATGTACACTATGACTTCTATTGATAAGCAATATGTGAACTCGAAGAAAGTTTATCAATTGAGAATGTATGAATCTAGGAAATTCTATTAACTTCTATTTTTGTCCTGAATAAATAATCGCTTTTCGATTATATTTTATTCTTTTTTTGGCAATTTTTGAATATCAAAAGAATCATTTCGGTAATGTCATTCAATAAATTTGTCTTTTAAGAAGAGGTTACTTAATTCTATAATGAAAAATTACAACAACAATCTATTCTATTTTCCTTTTAAAATCGATTAGATTAAATTAATAAGTTCTATTAAATTGAATATTATAAAAAATATAATAACATATCTATGCAAAGATAGTGGTATTTACAAAAAAAAACTTGAAAATCTTAGTATTTCCATTCTCAAATTATTTGATAGCATATCACAAGGTACTATCTAATACCACATTTCAATATTTTATTTGTTCATATATTTAGAAGAAATAAGAGACAAATTTTTTACAGCATGAATATTTCAGCTAAAAATAAACTCGAGTTTATCAATGGTTTTGGGTTATCTTTTTTATAATTTTGTGTTTAACGATTGATCAAGATATACGTTTCTACTCGTCCACGATTTTTTTGGATTCTAACGTGAGTAATCTTCAGTAAAACATTTGTATAATCATATATTTTCATTCGAAAAATGCGAAACTAAAATAGGATAGTGTCGCAATTTGATATATTTAAAAAAAAAGGAAATTGCGCTTCTGTATAATAAACATATAATATAATCACTAATGATTCATCTCTGGAAAAATTACTTTTGTAATTGCTTTCAATAGCAAAAAAACAAAATAATTTTTTCTAAGGTTTTTTTGCAAACATCTGTGAACACTTTTCTTACTTCTTGTGTAATATAAAGTAGCTAATTAACGGAATTTTTCAATCAATGATATCGGTAATAAGTTTATATAAAAATATTGAATAAAGTATGTTATTCTATAGAGAAAAAGAAGAGTTACTATCTGCAAGAATATGAATATGAACAAATTTGCTAATCCTGTTTCTGATACAAAATTTAGAGAGACAAACAGAACGAATAACAAAAATCTCATATGCTCATTCTTGCAGAGCTTGTGTTATTTTTTTCATATAAATTTGATATAGATACCATTGATTTACGAAGAGAGATCGAAATGTTCGAAAATAAATTAAGATTTTATCATTTAACAATAAAGGAATAGATATAAAACAAAATCCATGTTAAATATTTTGAAGTATTCAGTATAAAAAAACAATCGATCGGCAATGTCATTATTCTCGATGGAGTTTTCAATTAATAGTAGTAGAAAGGAAATTTAAAAAGTCTTTTTTTCTTTGTCCTTCTATTTTTCACAGACAGTCATACCGATTTTTTTATCTATTAATAATAATGTTGACTTTTAATTTTTTTATTTTATGTTAATATATTCAAGCTTACTTAATAATATTTGTTTCTTCATTATTATTATCATTTTCAGTTAAATTAATTCCTTGTTTTTCTTCTTCACTTTTTCTTTTAAAATATCTATGAAAAAAAAAAAAAAAGAAAATTTTTTTAATTTCATTCATTGTTTAATACCCCTCAAGATAATTTCTTTTTTTACTTGCTCACGACAGTTTGAACAATATGTTCTTTTTCATTGGTTATTGAATCTTTTTTTCTTTTACTTCGATTATTTACTTTAGACATTTTAAAATCAATAAAATAATTTTTTCTCGATAATATCTAGAAAAAAAAAAAGAAAAAGGAATTGAACAAGATGAAATTATTTTTTAAAATTTTCTATTTTAATCAAATTGAATACTTGAATGACAAAAGAAAAATTAATTAAAAAATATGTCTAATATAGTTTGATATATATAAATTAAATTTGCAAAAGATATTATATTTATTGTTTACAGGATCCATGTCTGAGAAATAAAAGTCTTCTTTTTCTTTTCTTTTCTCACATATTTCAAATATAGTCGAGTATGTTGCATTATATTAAATTTAATTTAAATAAAAAAACATCTATTGTTCTCATATAAAAATTATATTTTATACTTTCATTTTATTTCTTTTTTTTTTTATATACGAATAGTGATGTAAAAAAAAAATACAATATATTAAAAAATTTATTTTTAATCTTTAAATATATATATTAACAATAATAAAGTAATTTATAAATTAATCTAATAAAATTTATTTTATTTAGATAAGAAAATAAAACAAAAAATCATGTTATTAAATAGTAGAATGGCATCAATACCATGTTCACCTAGACATTCAATATCTAATATGAAAGATCTTCAAAGTTCATTTCAAAAACCTATTATTTCATTTCTATCACCACCAACAACACCTTCATTACAATATTTTAATATGCGTGTTACTGAACGTCTTCATCGTTATCGTTCATTAAAACGACAATGGTATGAAGTAGCAACATCTATTCAAAATGATCCAATATCACCTCCAAAATCTGAATCACCATTATCTATACCTGATGTATTACAATTAACACATGAACAAACTATAGAAACAAAAATAAATAGAATAAAAGATTCTATTAATTCAACAACAACAACACCATTAATAAAAGAAAATAATGAAAAAAATTCTAATGAACTTGATCCATTACATTTTCGAATACAACAAGATTTAATTAAATTAAGAAAATTAATTAAAGCAAGACAAAAAAGACTTGCTGAATCAATATCTTCAAAACCAAATATAAATCATAGACTATTGGGAGAAACAGTGAGTTATTTTACTTTTTTCTATACTATATATATTTCAATTATCTACAAAAAAAAAAAAACACTTTTAAAATAAAATTTATTTTATTAAAAGTATATTTTCTTCTTCTTTCTAATACTCTAACTTGCATATACTCATAAGAAAATAAAAAGCAATCAAAAAATTGCATTTCTATATATTTATTATTTTCAATCAATTTTTTTTCATTTTAACAATAGACATTAACCAACACTGCATATGAAGATCAAGATAATAATAATAATAATAGTACTACAACAAATATAAGAAAATCCTCATCTTTAAATCGACTTAAACCACTTGATCAAGTAAAAATTTGTGGTTCTCAAATGCATCCATCAACATTTTCACAAAGTACTTCACCAGATAGAGGAATTGGTATTACAAGTAATTCATCAAGTACTTGTTCACAATATTCAAAACAACAACAACAACAAATTAAACAACAAAATACTAATAAAACATTTAATATACATCGTAGTCGAGCCAATCTTTCATTACCATCTGATACTTCTATTCATAATTCATCTTCATTTAAAAAAAAATCTACTACACCACCAAAAACAAATTTAAAATCTTCTCAATCCTATCGTTTACCTATGCCACCAATATTAAAAAAAAAACAATTAAGTTTTATTAAACAACCATCATCTATTGATCAACCATTACATTCTGAACCAACAACAACATGTATATATACATATGCTGCATCAACATCATCAGCAACACCACATTCAATGAAACGTAATCGAAATAAATCATTATTACCAATACTTCTTACATCAAGTTCATGTATTGGTGTACAACAAAATAAAATTCCTTCAGAAAATTATGAAGATAATACAAATAATGATCCAAATTTACGTGATTATAAACAATTAATAAATCATTTACCAAAACCAATTGTATCAGTACTTCCACAATATGATCAAGATGATTATAGAATATTATGTGAACAATTAGATCATATACGAGAAACAATGCCAGATTCAAATGTTTATGATAATTATACACGAATTTATTAAAACAAAAAAAAAAACTAAATTTCTTTCAAAATTTTATTTTTTAAATAACAAAACTAACAAATGATTGTCTTCATTTTTCTTTTCCTATTTAGTTGTATTTATTTTTGGTATTAAATTTTTTGAAAACCATGTTGGCCTTTCACGCGGAATTTCTACAATACGTTTTGTATCATCAGAAATTTTTTTATCATTTTTATATGTATAAATAATTTCTTGTTGAGGATAATTATAATTAAATTCATCTTTATTTGGATATGAATCTTTCATTAATTGAGTTTCTTTTCTTATACGATCATAACAATTTCCACATATAGTTTTTTTTTCATGCCATTTTCCACATTCTAAACATTGATGAAGATCTTGTCGTGGTGTACCATATTTTATCATTAATGACATTGGTAAATCTGAATGACGACGAATACGACGACGTTCAATAGTTGCACGATGTTTTTGTGTTAATAATATTGACATATCAGGTAAATATGTTTGTGTAGAAATATTCGATGGCATATCGATAAATGCAAATGATGGTGAAGGAAAAAATAAACGAGTATATCGAATAAATTGTTCAGTTAAATAATAATAACGAGCTATTATATTAGATAACATGATCTAAAAATTAAGAAAAAAAAAAAAAAGAAAAAAAGGAAAAGGAAATCAATAGTTTTCATTTATTTTCGAATATTTGAATTAAAAAGAAGAATATTATCTCGACGAAGTGCATCAGCTAAATATTTTAAATTCATAGCATCTTGTAATGAACCATCAATTGTAATACGTTGATTTAAATAAGCTTGTACAAGGTCATTTGGATCAGCTGTTGATAAAAGACATAAATCTTCAGGATTTGTTAATGTTATTGTTACATCAATTGATGATAATGGACATAAACCAACATCGCAAGAACCAGTACCTAAAGAAAATAAAATAAAAATTTTTTATTTGATTTTTTATTTTAATACCATTTTTAAGATCAAGATAAAATTGTCCCAAAGTAGCTATATTAAATTGATAAATTGTTTTTATTTGTCGAACAAGTTCTTCATTTAAAATAGGTTTAAGTCGTTGAACAAGTAATTGAAGTACAGGTGAAACTGAATTATCAGTTGATTTAACTACAAACAAAATTAAAAATATATATCCAGAGATTGTAACAGCCTATTTCAATATAGATGGAATCATTTTTCTAAAAATACTTTTCTCCGAAAATTAAAAACATATCAAACACTTATTCTTTTTAAAATATCTGCATCATAAAAGAAATTATTAAATCTTTCTTTATATATTTACCTGTAATTGGTGTAGTTGCTGGTTGTTGTTGTTGTTGCTGTTGCATAATTCCTGCAAATATTTTTGTAAATACATCAAGTGCAGGATGTAATGATGCTTGATTTTGTTGATTTTCTTCTGCTGTTGAAATAATTCTAGTTTGTACACTAATTTAAAAAACAAAATTTTTTGTCTTTAAAAAAAAAATACTTTTACTTACATATTAACTTTAGCAATTTCGATACCCCATTTACGAACAAAATGATTAAGTTCATTCTAAAACAAAAAAAAATTTTTTATTAAAAAATTCTTTTTCTTTTTTTACTTTAAGTGAAACTTCAATTGTATAAATTTGTTGTTCAATTTTCATTCCATCAATTTTACTAATAAATGAAACTAATGTTGAACGTATTAAAGATTTTAATGATATTGTTATATCATTAAGACTATTTGATACAAGTATAGAATCATTAATATTATATTCAATACAAAGATGAATTTCAATTATTGAATTATCTTGACAAAGAATCTAAAATTAATTTATTTTTTTATAAATAGAAAAAAAACAAATTATAAATAAAATTACTTGAGTAGGAGATATAGCAAGACTATTTTGTTTTGTTCGAATACGTTTTATATAATCAACAAATGGAATAATTAAAGTTAAACCTGATTGACGTGGTGAACTTTGTACACGACCCAAACGATAAACAACTAATTGTTCATTAGGACGAACACGCTAAATATTTTATTTTTATTCATATATATATATATATTTAAGTTAAATTTTTTCTTTTTTACTTTAACAGCAAATATTAATGACCATGGTAAAAGAAGAAATGTTAAAATCGCACAAAAACAAATCACAAAATAATGAGCTAATTTTTCAATACCAATTAATGGACGTTTTTCTAAAAATTTAAATATATTTTCTAAAAAAAAAAAATTTCTTTTATAAAATCTCTTTACCAGTTAAAGTATGAAGATTAATTTGTCTTGAATATGAAAATGCTGATTGATAATTAGATATTGAACGATAAGTATCTATTGATGGTTGTCCACTTGTTAATTCAATAATAGATGATGATGGTCGTCCATCATCATCATCATTAGTCGATATGGGATGATATTTGTGTGTGAATGTTGTTGTTGTCATTTTTTGTTGAAATTAAATAAATTCCAATAAGAATTAATAAAAATCCAATAAACCAAATAAAATTAATTGATTCAGAAAAGAAAATAAAACCAACAAGTGCTGATAAAAGAAAATTACTTGTTTTAGTTAATATTGTTGGTTGAATACTTGTTGATGATAAGCTTAATGCTTTTGAATAACAACGCCACATAAATACATTTGAAAAAATGAAAAGAATTATATAAAATATTGTTATAATTGATAAGAATTTTGGTTGACTAAATGTTAATTTACCAAAAACGGATGCAAGACAAGCAGAAAGACCAGCAAGAATCGAGTAAAAATTAACAGAAGATTCGGGCATTAATCACCAAGTAAAAAAGCAAGAAGAAAGATGGATGATAAGGAATTTCTTAAGAATATTATTGGTGAAAAATAACGTACATATTATATAAAAATCGTCAATAGATGACGCTCATAAACAGATTATAAATACGTTTATGAAGTTAGTGATATATTCCACTTTTTTTTCAATGAATATTCGTACATTACTCTGTTTAATTATGACTCAAAATACTGTATTTTCGTAAATGAAATTTTAGCATCGTATTCACTATGACAATTCTGAAAATATTTGTGTTCAGTGCAATTTGATGAGCTCTATCCGATGGTAGAGTATTTTTTCAGAATTCACACCATGAAAAAAGTGAATATGAATCAATGAGAAGATTCACATATCTATTTTCTAATGCATTAGATAAAAGACATATTTAATTAAACGATACAATATTGCAGGTTTTGTTGAGTACATAATTATCTTGTTAAACTAAATAAATGCATCTTAGCTGCGTCAATATTTTACTTTATCCAATGAGACTTATCCTCTATCATTCAATAGTTTCTGTTTTAAAATCGAGAGCAAATGTTTTGATTGATGACAAACTATTGATTTTTACTTGAATATTTGCCAGATTTTCTAAACTTTTAAATAGAGACAATGTCTTGTTTTTTGAGGTAGAAAAATGTTTTCGTTAAAATCTATTAATTAGACAAATAATTCATAGTTGCACTTCTAAACCTTTAGCGATGTATAATCATATGGTTTAAATTTTCATTGTTGGAACTACATTTAGATTTACACTCGATCGAACTCAATAAACAGTTTGACTGTTTTTATCTTTAAATGAGAAATAAATTTATAATAGAATAATTTCATAAAATCACAAAACATCTTCATATGATTAAAATTTTATTTAAAAATCAAAAGTAAATTGTGAATACATATAAAATAAACTAAACTACATCAAAGTAACTGTTCCATTTTTGAATTTTGTAGATTGAATATCGCATGTTTTCTTTGTTCATCTAGCTATTGCGTTGAACTGATTCGATTTTACTGTTACGAATAACAAAAAGCCAATCAAGTTCAGGTCCTACAACACCTTCAAAGGGTGCTGTTATTTGTTGTTTTTGTCCATCTGATCGAATAGCTTGAATACTTTGTATAGTTTCACGAATTTGATACGAACCTTTATCAACAGTACGTTGATCTACTCGAAATGTTCCATTTGCTGGTATGTTCATTTGAATAATTTCATCATAAATATTCTCTTCTTCCTTTGAAACTCCTTCATATGAAATTCGAACTTTCACATTATTTTCTGAATCATTTTTAATTGTACATCCATATACTTTCCGAGGAGCACCAAGACCAACGAAATTAGGCATGATAAGGTATTCTTGTTGTAATCACTTTCAATAAATGAAGACCTAAAAAGTAGATAATAGTGTATACAGAGAAAAAAAAAGAAAAAGTGACGAAAAACGTTTATCACAAATATCCTTTCTAGGTTTAAAAGCAATCATCCATTCATTTATTTTAATCGATAGTATTGATTGTATAAATATTATGTAAATAATAATCATCTATAACATCTTACCTTAAAAAGTAAGATAAGAACAGAAAAATATACGTACAGGACAGAATTTGTTTACGATACATAATAACAAAATACCTAAACTGAAACACGTATAGTAGTAAAATAAATTTGCATCAAAAACAAATGAACTGCATAAAACTATTTTATAGTTTATTTCAAGATGTGCACTTTGAAAATCGAAAAAGTTCATCTTTTCGTAAAGTATCAGAATAAGAATGGGGTTTTATAAAGAGACTTTTACATCAACATGTAGAGTAAGATTCGGGTGAAACGTTTTTTTCTTAAATAGAAAACGAAATTCGTTTGTCATATAAAAAAAAATTTAATATTTTACAGAAAAATATAGGATGAATTTTTTTTATGTCTAACTTAATTAAACAAATTGTGAGCTATTGATTGGTATATAATACATGCGTTGTTTACGTCAATTTCGAGGTATTTTGTTTTCAAAAACCTTTAGGGACAAAGAAAAACCAAATGCTACGCTTCATTACCTTCAACATTAAACGACTATTTGTTGGAAAATTTTTATAATGTATTCAAAAAATGACGAAGAATAAAATACAAGTATCAAATTTTCTCGAAAATAACTTTCATTTTAAGTCATCAATTCTTTAATAAATTTACAACATTCTCATATATCATAAATACTAAAATATACTATTTTCTTTCTTGTTTAATCTTTTGTTTTTATCTGTATTATCTCTAATGTAGATTGTATTGTCTTGCATAATCATAAGGTTATTGACTAATTAGCACTAAATGAAAATGAGAGTGTCTAGCATTTATTCAAATACGACTATTATAAATAATGTTTTTTTTTTAAATTTTCCATCAAATATTACATGTAAATTTATTAGAAAAGAAACGAATAAAAATATATGTAATAAGTAAACTAATATTATGAATCTGTAACAAATTTTATCAGAGATATTAAAAGAATTTATTAATGAATACTATCAATGAAATATAAGTAAAGCTATGTGGAATATCTTTTATTAAATTACAATTATCCCTTCTGATCATAAATCACGCTTTTATTTGTCTAAAACAATTTCGTTTTCTTCGGAATTTAATTCTTATGTGATAGAACAGATGTTCAAATGTATTTTTTCTTCTATTACGTATTATAGAATTCAATTAGTCAAGCATGAAAGAATAATAAAAAAAGAAAAATAATAAATTATATATTCTTCATAGGAGAGAATCATCGTATTAGTTTAACCTGCTAGATATCGATAAATTCTTTCGTTCTGTTTGATAGGTTAGAAAAATCAAAAAATCTCTCTCTCCGGCGTATTCAACTGATTAACGATATAATAGAGCATAAAAGAATATTTTCGTTCTTCTATTTTGTTTTCAATTTGAAGACGGCAGTAACCAAAAGGTTAACGATTTTGTAAAGTAAGATCATTTCTCTTTCTTTTCAGAATATCAGAGAAAAAGATTATAGTTATTCATATTGATGAACATTTTATGATATTTTAATGAAATTTTAAATATATACATTGTGTATAATTATTAATAATAATGAATCCTTCTACTAACATTCCTAGTCAATCAAAACAAAATGTTGCTATTATTGGTTGTGGTGCATCTGGTCTAGTTACATTAAAAGAATTACTTGCTGAAGGACATACAGGTACTATATTTGAACGTTCATCAGATATTGGTGGTATTTTCAAGAGTGCTTATCAAGAAGGTCAAATGGTTTCATCAACTATTGTTACTATGTTTTCTGATTTTCTCGGTTCAAATGGTGAACATGCTCTTACTCATCCTCGAATGTTTACATTTGGTAATTATATATAATTAATATTCCAAAGATTCTTGTTTATTACTATTTATTTTAGCTGAATATTCAAAATATCTTTATGAATATGCAGTTCATTTTAATTTAATATCACATATTAAATTTGATCATGAAGTACAACAGATTAAACGAATTACTGGAAATAAACAACAATGGTCTATAGAAATAAAATCAAAATTAGGTTATACTAAATGGTATGATGAAATATTTGATCGTGTAGCTATTTGTTCTGGTACACATCAAAAACGTGCTATGCCTAAGTTAAAAGGTCTTGAACAATTTCAAGGCAAAATAAAACATGTGCAAGATATACAAACATTTGAACAATTTAAAGGTAAACGTATTTGTATATTAGGCAGTGGTGAATCTGGTTCGGAAATAGCTTTAGCAGCTAGTAAATATGGTCAACGTACATTTGTATCTATTCGTCATGATCATGGATATCTCGTCTCACGATATCCATTTGGTCTTGATGAACCATCTGATCTTCTAACAACTCGTCTACGTTATTCTATACCAATTATTTTTGGTTTTTTTCAAGTTATTATTCGATTCTGTTTTATAAAGGTATATCTCAAGATGAAATATTAGCGAATATTAATATAATTATTAATTTTTATTAGCAAAAATAAAAATATTTCTTTTTTTTATTTGTAAATTATATAAAAGTTTTATAGGATGTACCGTTTGTTTAATGATGTTATTCATCTATTAAGATTACGATCTCTAAAATCTATTTTTAAACATTAAAATATTCTTTTTTTGGATTAGAATTTCTTCGTAAATTTTAATTACACAGTATATATTAGAGTATAGAGAAATAATAGTAGAAATAGTTATTTTTATACAAATGTCTAATTGATATTTGTGATATGTTATATATTCTTTAATATTTATTTAGTTTTCACTTTGGTTTGGTTCAAATGCTGATCGTTATTCAAATATTGAACGTCAAATATTCAATATGAATTTAAAACAAATTCGTTCTGGTAATTTTCGTAATACATATGGTACTAAAAATGCAGGTTTAGTAGAAGCAATTCTATATTATGGATGTACATTAAAACCAAAGATCATATCAGTTACAGAAGATTCAATTATTTTTGGTGATGGTAGTGAAGAATATATTGATGAAATAATATGTTGTACAGGTTTTAAAAATAAATTTATTTTTCTTGATACTGTAAAAGATGATCCAATATTAAAACAAATTGGATATGAAGCACGTATTTCTCATAATTTATATAAACATGCAATACATCCATTAATTGGTGATTCATTAATTTTTATTGGCTTTGTTCGTCCTGGTTTTGGTGCTGTTCCACCATTATCTGAAATGCAAGCTCGATGGTTTGCTCTTCTTTGTTCTGGTAAACTTCAATTACCTGATGTAACAATAATGGCCAATCGTATTGGTATTTATACTCGTTATATTAGACAAATATTTACATCCTTTCGTACAAAACGTATTACAACTCTAACAGATTTTCTTTCATTTTCGGATGATATGGCACGAGATATTGGTTGTCGACCTAATTTAGGTTTAAGTATGCTTCTTCGTGATCCATATTTATGGTTGCGTTGTATGATGGGACCTATATCTAATGCTCAATATCGTTTAACTGGACCTCATGCTAATCCTGAACAAGCACGTCATATATTACTAACAATTAAATGGAAACCATTGTGGTATAATATCTTCGAATTAGCTCTTCTTTATATATCGAAATTATTATGGTTTTGCGGTATAGATAGTTGTCAACCGCATGCTTCATGTTCGATTCATGAACGAAATATTTAATATATTATTATTTGCATAAATCAATGTATTGGTTAGTCTAGAGCCAAGATGACGTGTTTATCTTCTAATATTTCTTTTTTTTATTTTATAAAAATTTATATTTGTAATTAATATTTAGACTTTTTAAAATTGTCAAGAAATAAATATTTATAATTCAAGATTATTTATCATTTGTCTTTTCAGATTTTTGATTATCCTCCCCATCTCCTAACAGAATAGAAGCAAATTGGGTTTCTATTTTTTTTAAATCATAAATTTGGATATGAGCTATTATTGCGATCAGCTTGCTTGGAATATCCTAAAAAATTCACTTCAAAAGAACGTTCCATTCATGAGATATTACATTATGAAAATCACTCATATCTTACGAAAAGATTGGAGGATATTATGCTTTTTTGATAATGTAATATTTTATGATGGGTACGTTCTTTTGATCTGAATTTTTTACGACATTCTAGTTATAGACTACCATTAATCAAATCTTGATTGAGAAAACCCTGCTCTTTTCTGAGTGGCTTGGACAAACAAACACAAAACATGAATCTATCGTCGTAAAACCCTTTCTTTCAAAAAAGAGAATTATTACAAAATTAGACTTAGAATGTAGAAAACTTAACTAAAAAGCTGTTAGTGCAATACTTGCGAGATTAAAAGCGTGAAACATGATATACCTATTATTATTAAATTACTCAAAAGCCGTCTTTTATGTATATACGGATATACTCGAGCATTATTCCTTACTCTATAGCATAAAACTTCAACAAGAAAATATTCGAAAGATATTTTAACTAGACTTGGTTTATACACGACCTCTGATAGTCTTTGAAGACGCATGTCGCCATATGTGACAAGCTCCAGATCAGTTTCGTCTTCCGTTTCCAGGTACTTGGAACCCGATCTGAAGTATACTTTTACTCATAAACTCAATGAAGTACTCATTTACCCTTCTACTGTCTTTTTGCAAAAAGTTGATATGGACTTCAGATCCCCCGTTCCTGAGAATCGGGAACTCATATCAACTTCGTACTAAAATACAGCAGAAGACTATGTCAATGCGCCGTTACGTTTAGAAATTCATAAAACAAACTCTGAAGTTGGTCCCAGTTTCCTGGGAATGGGAACCCGGACACCTCTAATAGGATATCGTACTGACTAGCCACACCCATATATATATAACATGCGATGCAACAGTTTTTGCATAAATGTCTGACTCTATTACACTACATTGCCAACTTCTAAACTAACCAAACTTTTTTTTTTGTTAGAAACGATAATGTCTGAACTACAAATTTTGCACCAAACATATTTTTCCAGAACGAATGTCAGGAGAAGAAAAAGTTAAAAACCAAACATCTCTAAAAAAAAGTTTTTGCAACGTTTTACAATTTGAAATGTTTTTGTTTCTCAATTATTATGCGTCACATAGATCGAATTCTAACAAAAAAATACACCGTAATATATACCGCATCAAAAGCTCTATCGATATCATCTATGGTAAATTTTTAGAACTGTTCTTGACTTTCTAATCAATAAAATTTGAGAATTGAAATTTTTGTAAAACAGAATCTTTCTCAAGAACTATCGGTTTGGAAGGACATCAGTCACAATCTCTAACAATCATGCATGAACTGAATTCTTTATCCGTTATTCGTTCGAAACATGTTTTTACATTCATATTCATCACTCAAATAATAATTACAAAGATATTGCAGATTATAGCAATGTGTTTTTTTTATAATTAATTTAGATTAACACTATTTTATATTGTATTCAAAAAAAAAATCGTATCACAATATTTAAAGAATACCATTTTTTGTTTTTGACAAAGTTTTACTTCTTGATTCATAGCATGATCATCTATAAAATATTAAAAAACAAATCTTATGCATCGTCGAAATCAACGATATTTATATTCCAAGAGATAAATGCTTACCGACAATTGTGCTCGCCGAATAAGGAGGATTTGTTTTTAACGAAAAAAAAAGGGTAGTGGGACCAATTGCCTGCAAAGACACATCTTTTATATCAATCACCTCTAAAGCCCTTATTCACTCATTCTTTTACCAATAATCAGAGAAAAAAATCCAGATATACATGAGCATGGCTCACATGAAACTGTGAACACGCTTAAACAGTACAAAGATCAAGTGTCGTCCTATATTCTCGTCTATAGATCGACTATACAGTAAATCATCCAGATATTTATTCTTTATTTATAAGTGACGACAAAAAAAATCGATAAAAACAGACTGTTTATTTTATAATAATTTGATCGCCAAAAAAATGTCTATACATTAGAATCAGCTGAGCAATTGGTTGAATGCATTAGAACATATAGATTGATCAGTTCATTTTTAAAAACTAAATTCATGAATATCAAATAAAAATTAACAACAACGGTAACCGTGGAAGATAACCTTATTCAACATTAAATACAACATTGTTTCATATTTTATAATGTAAATACTCAATATTTTATGACAAAATCGAAACTCAATTGCTGTGAGTAAAACTTAAGTGAAAATCGATCTATTCAATACGTATACGAAGAAAACTGATTTGAATAGATATTGACTTATTAATTTTCTTTTATCTAAAACCTTACTAAAAAAAAACTCATGATAAATAGAATGCTTAAATGAAAAAAACAAAATTGCTGAGTATTTTTTACTAGTCATATTATAGTTAAATAACGTTTGCTAAATAATTGTAACTATACTACTACTTCTCTCAATATTTTCTTAAATTAGGTCGAAATTGCATCACAAAATGTACATAAGCTCACACTGAACTTATTAATGTCTGTTTTCATTTGTCATAGCAACAACAACAAAAGACATGATAATTAATCACATAAGTTTTAAAAATCAAATATTGTCTCAACTTTGAGTTTTATTGAATTGAAGAAATTTTGTATGTAAAATATTGTTTAAATACCTACGATTACGGTGATGCAATAAAAGTTAAATTAGATTAATTTCAAAATAAAAAAAGAGTCTATTTTCATATGAATCAATCTAGTTTTAGTTTTTGATTCATAATTAGATCATGTATATTGTTATTGAGATATAGATTTGTACTTCAAATACAAATATTATTTTTTTTATAATCATGGTATAAACAACAAATAGACACTTTGATAAGCGAGAATGTAGTAAGCAAAGAAAAAAACATTTAGGTAAGCTACGATAGCAAGTATCATGCCATTAATCAGCTATATAATGTGTTTTTCTTTTTTATACTCTACATTCACTAAAAGACGATCAATGCAGAATTTTTGACTTGACGTTCATAGAAAGAGTTTTGACATATTCTCTTTTTCATCTACTATTCTTTAATTAAGACGTTCTTGAATTCAACGAAATTGAAATACACATTTTTATACAACTTTTTTAATTTTAGTTCAGTTGATTATACAGACATATAACTGACTTAGATCTCGACGATATCTGCTACGATAGGTAGTATATCGATTATATATTTTCATTCGTTACTTATTTTGATGGTTTGCACTTTTGTAATAACAAATAGAAATAAGGCTTACATGTACGATGTGAATGACATACTTCATTGATCTCTGTCCAGAACACTTGATATTATGTAGTGTATTGGCAAGCTAATCTTAACTCTTCCATCAGTTATACATTCATTGCTTCGATCACTAATGTAATAACAACTGAATATGACTTTTATTCTCATTAAATTCAATCATATATTATGAATAATAATTTTTTTCTACAGGTTTTTTTTTACGGAATATATGATTGGAATGAAAAGAAACAAAAAAGTAAATCAAGGTTATAGTAATTAACTTTGTTTCATCTGGAACTAATTAATATATTACAAACAATTTATTTTCTTCAAATATGATTGTGTATGAACAGACATTAGATGTATGAGTGTGTGTAAACTAAGAAAGGGATACAATTAAAAGTGACTTCAAACATAATTTATTAGTGAAAGAACATAGACTAAAAGTGGAGAAGTATGTACTGATACAAACATGTAGCAAATGATGGCAAAACAAAAGACAACACGTGTTCAAGCATGATAAAACGAGAACAAGAAAAGAGTTAATAGTTGATATAAAAGAAAAAAAAAAATAATGAATATTCTGTAGAAAATATGTTCCATCATTTACGAAAAAAATCATAATTTATTTTATAGCAATTTTCTCTTGTTTGTCTGATACTGTTGAATATTCCTAAGAAGAGAATTATGCCAATCGCTTCCGAGCTTTCGGCTTCATCTTCTGGATAGATATGCAAAAAGTAACAAATTTGGTGTAACGAATGGGTGCAATTTGCATCACATTTTTATCACTTGATCCTAGTAGAAAAACAGTATACACCAAAGTGTGCAGTGTGAACAGTTCTGCAATTTACATAAGAACACTTATTTTATGGCTATACTTCTTCTTTCCATACTGGATAAAATTTTGAGCGGTCAAATTTTGATAAAAGATAAATTCGTTTCCTCCTATTTCGTCTTGTTATTACTTAATGTGTTCTATTTTAAAAAAATACACTGCAAGATGCAACGTGAACAGCTCTACAGTTTTTTGTAGAGCTTTAATTTTGATCTTTTTATAAATATAACTAAAACAGTTTTAGACCTAGGTATGTATATTTATGTAGAGAATTTGAAGTGCTATCTTTTGATAATAAAACGAACTTTAAGCATAAGAATAATAAAGGAGAAATTTCGAAAATAAAAACAGTATAATTCTTTCTAGTCCATCTGTTGTCTTTCTTTGTTCTAATAAAATGAGAATAAATAAGACTATGTGATGGTACTCTGAAATAAAACGAAAATGTCACAAAACATGTATGACTTCAAGAGTTTCGGAATACATAAAACACAAAAAGAACATCATTATAAGAACTAACGTTATGTTACAGTAATTTAATAGTTATTATACTAATGAAAAATTTTCAGAAAAAGAAATTCTTTATACAACTAAACGAACTGTATTAGCTACTGTTGTAATCCATAAATTACAACTGATTAAAGGTGTGATATGAGGCAAGTTACACCAGCCCTAGTCAATTCTCGTTTTAAAGTCCTGGGGATGCCACGGTAGAAATCCTCGAGGATATTTTTCGGGAGAGTCGGCTAGAGAGGTTTAGAAGTCTAAAAATTCTACATTCAACCTCGTTTTCCTTATATCTCCTTTTTTCTAGTTTTCATTCAGTAAATTCTGGATTTTCTCTATACATAATACGGGATGATTCAAAAGTTTCTAAGAAAAACAAATTCCTAGAAAATCATTGTTTATCAAATTTAATCAACCAATTTTTTTTTCACATTTAAGATATAAATGTGAAGTGTTTTGTTTGTACGGACAAAGTTCAGGAGTGCTGTATAAATTTACACTTTTCGACTAAAACATCACAATCACTCGTTTTTTCAGCCACTCTACAATGTTTCTCTTCCAATATCTCAATTTCTTGCGTTTTCTGAAAGTTTATATTGCTCGCATCTTACACTATCGTTTATATGCATTGATTGTGATAGGTCAATGCCAAATAAATGTAATAGTATCGTGTTCCAAGGTTTTAAAGCTCTTGGGATCAGTTTTTCTCTCTCAATTCATCAGTCATCTTTCCAAAAGTAAAAGTGATCTTATGAACTTTAAGGCATAGGAAGTTGACATTATTAGGCTTATTTTGCAGTGCAATATCATAATAAATGCATACAAACGATAGTGTAAGATGAGAGCGATATAAAACTCTCAAAAAACGCAAGAAATTGAGATCTTAGAAGAGAAACATTGTAGAGTGGCTGGAAAAATGAGTGATTTTGGTGTTTTAGTCGAAAGTATAAATTTACACACTATTTCTGAACTTTGTCAGTACAAATAAAAACTTCACATTGATATCTTTTATGTGAAAAAAAATTAGTTGATTAAATTTGATAAATAATGAATTTCTAGAAATTTACTTTCCTTAGGGACTTTTAGAACATCCTGTATTAGTGAAAATATTCCTTCTTCATACCTTGACAATAAGCATCTATTTGGTCTCGCCATCAATATTTCATTGATCGTAGTCTTAAAAGTTGTTTCATTCTATTTATGAAGAAGTAAAATGTAAATTGAGATTTATAAATTTAATCTTATTATTCGCTATCATAACTTTCAATTAATTGTACACTTAATGAAGCTCAGATCTATACATTGCAATCAACTACTAATGGTTTAACAAAAAATCTATAAAAACAAAGAACTAAACCAATTTTGGTAGTGATAGAAAATGTTAATGATATTCTATTTCCTCAAGACCACAAAAAAGAAAAACATACAATTGAAATGAAAGAAATTTTTTTTCGATTCTATGCTTAAATTAATAAAATGATAAAAAAATTCAACTTTAATAATAAAGAAAAAATGTTTCTGCATCCCAATTATTTCTTGTCGAATAATATAGAAGAGTAATTTAAAGATTACGTTTCGAAGAATAATATAAGCCTTAAAAAATTTTCATAGAGAACAAGTAACGCTCATCAAAGGTGACTCGCTTAACCCTTGACTGAATTCATTCTATCTATTGCGAGAATCATTGATAGATAAATGGTCGACAATTGTAATACTATAGCCAGCGTAGTTTAAACGAATCTCCCACATTTTGTAATTTCTAAAACTAGAACTATCAATCCTAAATTCGAAAAATATCAAGTACCCACGATTTTCTTATCATAGATAACATTTTTTTGGCTTTGATGGTGCATTGATAGAGTACTGACATGAGTCGCCTGGACCATAGTTCAGTCGGAGTTCATAACGAAAGACTGAGACAAAACGTAACGTTCTTATTGAGTTCAGCTAAATTACTTTAGCCTGACCTTGTATCCTGAGCAAACAGTCAGACAAAGTTCTGTTTCTCATGTGACTTCCACTCTCAGTCAAGAAAATGGGAATAAAACATTTCGTACAAACTTTTCATTGGGATTTCTGGCAGCATTAGTTCGTTACAACCTTCTAATATAAGAAAAAACGCATAATGTTCAGAATTGAGCGAAGAGGAATTCGGAATAACAACAAGCAAATAATATCATATTTGGATTCAGAAGTCCTTCAATATAGGTCATTTTTTTGTCAAATGTCTAATAAATAATTATTTTGTCTCAAGAATCGAACCATTTCCCATTTTCTCAGGGTGCCTCAACTCTAACTCATTGTATTACGATAAAGTTCTTAAATCAACGACTAGCCGCTTGCATATTTAACGTCACTATATCGACCGATATTACTGCAGCTTTGAAGTTAATGGATGCATATCGTTTAAACTCTTCTAAAAAAGCTACGGGGTATTAGTTAATCCGCCCGTTAAGAAGAAAATAAGTAAGGAAAATTATTTAAGAATTGCTATAAATCGAATGCAACACATCGTAGTCTAGGAAAGAGGTTCGTCTATTTTGGAATATAGTTTTACAGTTGATACCTATGGAGACTCAACAACAGGACTTCGAAAAGTGGCTTCGTTCTTTACATATTTTTGTATAGATCTTACTCAAAGATCAGACATATAGTATTCCAGAAAGGAAACTGTTTATATTAGAATCAATATCGAACGTAGATTCACGACCCTTGAATATCTGTGAGTCAAACCTAAAACAACAAGCAAGTCTTCAAAAAAAGCTACGAAATAGATCTCAAACATTTTTACTGAATTCCCATTCGTATTTTCCGTGCTTGATACCAATCAGCCAAGTTTTATTAGAAACGATGATTTACTAGATTATCATTATTTAGCACCTACCTATATTGAAAAACTAACTTCAGATTTCGATTCGTCATAGTCAGTTGTCTGTGGTCAAGTTTTCCAGGCAACAGCTTATATTATTGACTATTAATTATTTAGCAAACTAACTCAGTTTTCATTTACTGATCTTCGACCATCTTGGATAAAACTTCTTAGGAAGGAAAGTAAAGCTAATTACCAATTCCTTGGTAACTTATTATGAACCAGAAATTTAACTCTAGATGCAAATTCTTTACCCTCCTTTCCCTTCATATAGTTTTCAACTAGAATACCACAAGCTTTTGATATTAAACTAGCTAACAACCATTTCAAATTCGCTTGGACACAGAAACATACACAGTAACTATAGAAGAAAACATACGCACATAACTAAAAAGTTATTTTACGTTATATGATCTCTCTTCCAATCTATCAGACAAATCGTTATTTCATAAAAAAAAAACCATTTTTTAGCAAAAACAATTATTTAAAGAAATCCAAAAACCGATGGTGCCATTCGATTCCCCGACCCCGATTACCTTTAGTCAAGCTTTGTGGAAAATCATTATTTTCTGAAAAAAGAGCCTTTTTTTAGCAAAAAAGATTATTCGGAAAAAGTCAAAAACTGATAGTGCCATTCGATTCCCTGACCGCGATTACCTTTGGTCAAACTTTATAAAAAAATCATTATTTTCTTGAAAAACATGTTTTTTTGACCTTTGACCCCGACGACAAGCAAACTATTTTTTTTTCATATGACCCACCCTTCAAGTCGAGGGAATTTACCCCTATCTCTCCCAAACGATGTTTTATGAAGTTTTGAGCATTTTCAAAAAAAATGTTTTTTTGACCTTTGACCCTGACACATACAAACAAACTATTCTTTTTCATATGACCCTTCTTTCAGTCGAGGGAAAATAGTTGATAAAGTCAAATGAATTGTAAAGCTACACGAATCTACTTGAGGATAATTAGTTGTGGAACACTTTGCAATGTCACCAATTGTTTCAGTTAAGCCGATCATAACACATAAACACTTGCTCATACAGCCGAGAGTCATATGAGTGGTGGCAGCGAGCGTTACTTCACTGTATAAAGAGTCTAGATAAAATTCCACCCGCATTGGTACTTGCGAAAAAAATACTTCTGCCCTCCACAGTCAAGGGCTAAGTGATTCGAAACGACGAACGTAACTTGTATCTATCATAAGCTATAATCAGCCCGAACGAACCTTCGTTTCATCTTTACAGAAGCAGCAGATTGACCGTCCAATGAACCATTTCTCAATTCATCTCCGCATTCCTCTGTTTCTCCACTATTGTCTCAGTAAAACATCATGGTGTTCGAGACGCATTATAGCATATATAAGATAACCTTAAATCGGCCCGAACAACCCCATGTTTCATGTGGACAATAGTGGCAATATGGACGGCCCAGTGCGCCATTATTCCAGACACTCCCCACTCCCGTGGTTCTTCCCTTTTGTATTGATACAACATCAGGATGTCCGTGGCAAATTATAGCACTTAGGGTATCTCTATAGTATAGCAGTTGAGAACCCAAGGCTACCCCCTGTAGTATAGTTTTTGAGGACCTAAGGGTACCTGTTTAGTGGGAGGATCAGGTTTTCTAGCGAGATGTTTTTTTTGACCTCAATATTTTTTTGACCTCAATGTTTTTTTGACCCTGACACAAACAAACGAACGAACAAACTTTTTTTTCATATGATCCTCCCTACAGTCGAGGGAATATCATTATGTGTACACTTAGAAATGACACAATTATCTCACTAAGCTGAATATATATATGAATATTTATCATTTCTATGTAGGTTTTATCTAAAATATTTTTAGGAATTCTTTAGAAATGATCCAACTTTAATTTGGGATGGAACCTACTTTTACATTGGTAAAAGTAATTCTCATCAAATGAATCGATCGACATATGGTGGCCAAAAAACGCGGCATTATATCAAATTCATGTCTATTGTACACCCTGATGCTTATATATTGGATATTATTGGTCCATTTGAAGGCAGCTTAAATGATGCCAACATTACCAAAGAAATTCTTAATGCAAACAATAAATTAGCAACATGGCTAGGTGGCAAAGGACAAATCATTATTGATAGAGGTTTTAGGGATGCCATTGAGGTTTTTCAAGAGCTAGGGTATGATACTCACATGCCAGCTTTTTTGAAGAAAGGTGACAAGCAACATACAACTAATGACAGTAACAACTCCAGACTGTGCATCAAGTCAAGGTGGTGTGTTGAAGCATTTCACAGTCGATTAAAGAAATGGCGATTCTTGAATGATAGAATTTATAATTCACTCATTCCAAAATTAAAAGTATGATTATATCTGAGAGATTAGGAACACCACTCCTTAAACGATAAAAATCATGAATTCGCATACGTAATACATGAATTGCACTGCATGCCAGTAAGAAAAGGAATATGTTTCTCTATAACCTTGTTGAACCTGTTCGGTCCCATACTTTTTGATAGAGAACTTATGAATAATTTTGAGTTAGATACCATTTTGTAGAGCGTGAAAAACTGCATCGACCTATACTATTAGATTTCATACTGAATCTATAAAAACAAAATTTTAGCTAGCGTACTTCTCATCTGTGATACTCAAAAATGATATAGACCCTGGAACTAGTTTGTACTAGAAATTCTTTTTTTCCTTGTGACCTAAATTAAATATAAACATACAAAAACGTGCAGGATTGCAAACTCTATCGATCTAGCCCAATGAGAAGCGAAACTAAGAGGTGGCAGATTTACGATCTTATCCGGCGGTGTCCTTTACCTGACGAGTCCGTTAAGCAACGACGAAACCGGTCGTAAGTAGCTTGGAATTATCTATCTTTATATAACTCACTCTCATCCTCACCCTCACCCTCAAGATCGTTTTCAGTTGAATTTCATCGGTATCCCATCATTCGTGAATCTTCTGGGGCAGGAAAATCTTGGAACCGGCCGTTTCTTTGTCGTATTGTTCGATCTGGTTAGCCATCCGACAAAATACTCAGATTCATATCTGCTGCATCGAGATACTCTTGAAATTGATTTTTTTGAATACTTAACTTTGACTGCTTTTTTGGCCAATTAAGAGGATTTCGAAGCAAATGTTGAGCATATCTTTACTCAATCACTTCGATTAACCGAATCTGAACCATTCGTAGTTGAATATATGCTTATAGGTGCTTTCATCGAAAACTCTGCTTCCTATTTTCCTGAATGGGCAGAGAAACATTTTATCTGCAGACATCTTTTTGTCAGGAAAATCAAAAATAACTTGAAGTTTATTTTTTTCTCTAGATAGGAAATTCTATCATCAACTTATTATACTCTTATAAAATAAAAGAACGTAGTTTCTCGAGTTTTCTAAATCAGAAAAACTGTAAGGTATGGAAAATTAAATTTTGAGAAAAAAAATAATTAATTTTTGTATTCATGACAAAATAAAATAACCGACTTTTTTTCTTCTTAAAAGTGTTGAATCTGGAGTTTGAAGTGGAAGAAAAACTGTCTAAATCCATTTTGTGACAAAATTTAATATCGATGAATTTGTCTCTTATAATAGCATTCTCCGATGATTTCTGAAGCATCTAGCGTTCAAATTTTTTGAAGAAAGATTTTATTAGATCTCATAAGTTTTCAAAGATTTAAAGTGTAAAAGTTTTTCAAAAGTATCAAGGGATTTACAGCTATTGTGGAAGCTGTTTGACGCATTTTTAAGGATATTTTCAGATTTTAATGCTGATAAACAAGAGTTTAACACATTTTTTCATCTGTAAATCTTTCAATTTATAAAGTTATATTATGAAAATACCTATAAGAGTTTTCAGAAAACATTTTGAAAATTTTGTAAAGTAAGGATGCTTCTATTATAGAGAGAGAGGGGGACAATTTTATTTTTCTTAAACTAAAACAAAGAGTTATATTTCGAATATTATCATCGTTAGCTATTCAAATAATGATAATCACGATCGTTTCCACTTTACCAACTAATTTTCTAAAAACAAAGTTATGACTTTTCATGAAAACATGCACAGGAAATTGCTTTTTTTTCTAGTCTCCCGTGAAAAAGAAATATATTCTTTGAAGGGAATTCTTACAAAGCAACGGTTACTTGGCACATCAAAAAAAAATCGTCCATGATGATTCTATTCATTCATCGGTTTCAACATTGCATTCGTCGAGTGAACATATTCGAGAGCGATTCTTTGGATGAGGAGACGGTCAAAGTCGAACGTTGGTCTTCTTGGATCTACATTGTTCTTTTCATCACGATTCTGGTAATTTTATCGGCGTATACTGGTGTAAAAAGCCAGACAAATACTGTAACGATCAAGGATCCTTCTTATACCACATTCAAATCTTTGCAACAGATATATCCAATGACACTTTATTGTCCTTGTACAACCACATCCATTCAGCGGTCAACGTTTGTTCGAGCTCATGCCACTTTTCATCAGGTAACAGTTTTATGGTAATGATCCTTCGGCTAGTGTCATATGTAATGAATTTTTGAGGAGTAGTTGGAAGTACAATCGTATCTAGTATACAACTTTACACAATTTCTATTAGTAAGTGTGGTACAATCGAAGCGACATGCATGATGATTCGTAATTGATGTGAAATTACCGATGCTTTGTAGTAAACGAAGAATCAGTGATAGCGCGTAGTGATGGCGGAAGGAGTAGGTATTCGGATTCTTTTGGATCAAATTTCTATGTTCGAATAATACTTTTTTTTGAGATTTAAGTTTTCGTCTCCTTATCATCTTCAACTATTGTTTCCCTTCGGCTAGAATGACTATAGATCAGTAAGTAACGCAAATGTATCATTTTCTCCCATCCACACTATGTCTTGACTACTTTCCTCTCTCGTGTCTGTTTTTGTAAAACCTCAAATAGAAGAGCAAGTCTCGTTTCGATCAATCATATCCTCGTATGAACATTAGAAACAAATTTTATCGACTTAACAAGAGATCTATGGATCTTTTCGGATCCGAATCTGATCTAGGCTTGGCCGGTTTGTGTTAGGACTCACACTCTAACAGAACAATGTGAGAGAAAACAATAAGAAATATCTTTATATTGACCTTATTTTTTATAAAATAAACAATAATAACTAAAATCTTGGTCCTTTGTCCGATAAATCTTACAAGAAGTGTCAAATATCTGTGAGAAAAAACTTTAGTTTGAACCAATCTAGATTCGGTTGGAGTTTTTGAATTTCGCCAATAGCTAAAATCCTATTAGTGAAGTTCTGGTTATTTTACGAGTCTTAAAAGAAAATGGACCTACAGGTTTGAAGACTCAGCACGCATATTGGAAATAGAAAACCGTACAACTGAAGGTGGAAATGTATTCTTTACTAGATATGTTCAAGTTCATTCATTACGGATGAATGGATAACGGCCTCTTTCAAAACCAATACTTCTTATCTATGGCCAATGGATGCACGAACAGTCATGAGTTCCTATGCTCAAGGTCTTCATTTTCTATGTGAAGAAAGCAAAACCAGCCTGAACACTCAAATTAGCAATACTCTCAGTTTTTTCATGGTCTCTCCTAAAGCTTTAACAACTTCTGCTATAGGTCTAATCATTGAGGATGCCATGAAAAAATTGGTAAACACTGCTTCACAACGCCTCTCTTCTTTTTCGACTGTCTTCAGCTACACAACATCCGTTGATATGGCGGTCAGTGCGCTTGGTACCAATGCTAGAATTTATATCTCTTCTCAAGTCCCAATTAAACTTTCACTAGGCTTCAATACATATCGAATGCTTGATGGTTTATCCTGTTACTGTTTACCGACAAGAACATGTGTGGCACCCGCTGCCATCTACTCGAGTATAGCATCAGAAAGGTACGAGACACTTTCCATCGACGTAAATGGTACATTTATCAAAGGCATGAAAACAGATTGTTACCCATACGACGGTCTGCTTGCATCAACACTTGAATGTTATTATGATTCATTGTGCCTCCAACTCTTGGTTTCAAATATCTCAGCTTTCAAACCGTTGAACTCGACTTTAATTAGTAGATTTACGCATAAGAGCACTGTTGACAATTTGGTTAACTCAGCAATGACAGAAGAATTCTCTTATAACTATTCTGGTGAAGTATATTACACCCAATGTGCTCCTCAATTTTGTGTGTATTCTTATACACATCGTACTACATTATTGTCTGTTATCACAACAATTATAGGAGTTGTCGCTGGCTTGGATACAGGACTTCGTCTCATTGTTCCACTCTTTGTTCAACTTTTGAGAAAATGTTGGAGAAAATGTTGGAGAAAATGTTGGAGAAAATGCTACTCCTCATCCGTCATCGAATCAACAGAAGCCACACCAGTGACGATACCGGGTAAGACAATTTTTTTAGTGAAACTATTCCTACATTCAAGAAAGTGTTTCGATCCATAAGCACAATAGATCAATGAAGAGGTCGACTTACTCTCTTTCTCATTTAACCGATATTTTGGTATTTGCAACTGATTATATTTCAGATAGTTGATTTGTCAGTCGAAGGTATATATCGAACATTTAGCTTTACTGCTTATTATCCGACTGAGACATTCAAAAGATAGGAGTTTCTTATTGATACTCACAGATCTATACACATCAAAACACAGCTTTAAAGATATTCTACATTATATCATCGGAAGTAATCCCATCCACGTATGTTAAGTTCACTCTATACATCATTCGCAGCATTTATATCTCTCAGTACGGTAATTTAGCTTTAGCAGTTTTCAAAGTTGTTTCATCAGATTTTCTCATGATTTCAAAGATACACTTGATCTATTCGTTTTAGCTCCCACCATAAAACAAAAAATACTCGCCTTGTGCAAAAAAATCTTATCAATTAATTTATTCGATTCTAATTCAAATGACGCAGCAGTAATCGCTCGAGAAATAAAAATAACTCGTCTTTATGTCTTTCTACTGGTATTCATAGTCCTTATTTTTACGTTCTATGTCGGTTTGTTGCACACGATTCACATCAATACTTTTAACAATCCAACACAGGCCGAATATCTAGTTCTACAAGCCAAGTATCCTGATATACTCGAATGTCCTTGTACTGAAACGAGGATACCATATAGAAAAATTGTGCGTATGAATGTAACATATCATCAGATCTGTTCGAGTGGTTTCGTTTCATCTTCATTCATTGCTCAGCTCGCCACGTTCGATATAGCCAATGCATACCAGTATGATTTCATGACTATGAGTGCAATATACTTCACACATATTGCTCTTTTCTGTAAGTTAGTTGGAGAGTATGTCAATACCTCTTACAATAGGTATCTGATTAGTTCTCTCGTTACATCAAAGCTTCTAACTCCTGATAGGTTTGAAGATCAGATGAGTGTACAATTAATGTACGAAACTCGATTCATTAAAACATACGTGAGTCACGCGATTCTTGACGTACTTCAGTTTTCCTCAAAATCCTATGGAATCCCAACAATATACAATTATTTCAAAATGCAAATCACTATCAATGGAAGTACTCGTACTGAATCCAATAATTTCTTCAATTGCTCGTGTGTTACAAATCCGGATACATGTTCTACAGATGCTGCTTTTTATACATACACTCGATCGAATAATTCTTGGGCATTGTTGTTTAAAGTGATGGGAGTCCGACTGGCTTGTTCACCGTCTCGATCAACATTACAATCTAGTTTTGCTTGCTGGTACTCATCCGAATGTTATGAGCAGGTAAAAGATCTTGTTTGACTCTCGAATCATTGAGCATGACCTTGAGATGATTGTATACAAAAGAAATTTGTTTTCATCTATCTGTATTAGATGTCCAACATGGGTTTTGGATAGTTGCTCACTACTACAAATATTACTATCACTCTTGTTCTATTTCACTTTTCTCAATCCGTTATTTCAATCCATTGCTTTTAGGTAATCTCTCTCTGGCGACAACGGACTAGGATTTTTTTCTACACTCCATCTCTTCTCGATCCAAGCCTTGACGAATTTTTCAATGCATCTGATACACTCATGGATATTTTAGAAGGAGGGCTTATTAATCGATTGTCTCTGGAACCATCTTATTCATCCTTCTTCTCGGAATGTGCTGCATCTTATTGCACTTATTCACTCAAACGACGGCAAAATATCATTGTTATTATTACAAGTTTGATCAGTATTTGCAGTGGACTTAGTGTTGCTCTTCGATTGGTGACTCCATTTCTCTTTCATATCGTCTATTGGTCTTTGAAATTCATCCAAGGTAAATGCAAAACATCTCAGTTCTTCTTTCTTTCTTTTCGCACACAATTAAACTGAAAACACACATGACCATTTCGATTGACCTCATCCATATTCTGCAGTGACTGAAATAAAGTTAAAACCTATTATCTGAATTTCTCATCACAGTATAACTTCGGAGAGATTTTCGTAAGATAGTGTCCCTTTTTTGTTAGTCTTAGCTAGTATTATCTTTGATTTTATCTTATTCTATCGATCAGGTCGTACTGATTTATTTCGTTTGATACGTGAAATACCTCAAAAATTAATTCAACTGAATTTCTTCTTCAATCGACACAAATCATCTCCATTAACACTTCAAACTGAGCGTCGTACAACACGACTATATATAATTAGTTGGTTATTTGTTTTTACTACTCTTTTATTATACAATTTCTTCGCAAAAGAAACTATTACAGTCACAATTCCTCAACCAACCGAAACAATATTTTCACGACTCTATGCTTCTCACAATACTTCACTAAATTGTCCTTGCACGACAGCCAGATTCTCGTTTGAATCTTTTGTGAACTTGAGTGCTCGATTGCATCAGATCTGTTCGAGTCAGTTTATCAAGGATGCATGGATTGAGAATATTTTTGGTGATGGTAATTGGTCGAGTCTGGCATCGAATCAATTTCGCACTTATGGTGTAACCTATTTTGTCGTTCAACAATCCATTTGTCATATTGCACAGCGCACTGTCGATCGTATTATTCTAGAATTTCTTGATCAATCTGAATTCAATGAGAAAATTCTTCCTAAAGATCAACTTCTAGCACAATGTAGACTGGCTGTTGATAGCGTCAAAGATTGGAATAGAGACTATTTCAGATCTTTATTACGTGTTGGACGTGGAGGAATTCAAACGAATCAGTTGCTCAATATTTTCTTTTCAAACTGGATCTATTCAATACAATACCACAAAGATCTATTAAAATATCACCTTTTAACCACTCCCGTATCTCATGGCACCAGTTGTTCATGTGCCATGTCTTCAACCTGCACTGAACCTGTATATGTCGATAACATCATTTTATCTGGCTTTGTTCTTGGTTGTAATCCAATCGAATCACTTCTTCGATCTACTTTGACTTGCCTCTACAATCAAACATGTATTCAACAGATTAACCTCGGCAATCTATCATCCATCTATCCACTTGATCCATCACTTCCGAGTCAATACTATCCTAACAGTACAGTAGAAGAATTAGCATCAGGTGCATTCATAGAAGAGTGGTCCATGAACGTGTCTTATTCAGACTTTTTCTCAATTTGTGCTCCTTCGATGTGTACTTATTCAGTATCTGAAGGAAAAACTATTCTGGAAGTGGTCACCATCGTGTTAGGTCTGTATGGAGGACTCACGTTGATTCTTCGTGTATTTGCTTCTTCGCTCATGACTAGTCTACAAAAAGTATCAGCCTTAATATTTCGACGGCCAAATAATCGTGTCATTCCAGTTGCTTAAAAATTATTTGAACATAGAACAAGACAATCTTAGATTCGACTGCTTAGCTTTATTACTGCTTATTCATTTAATTCTTATGCACGAACGCTTTTGTTGCTGTAACGGTGAAGATGAGTTTGTAGAGATTACAATCATGATATAAAGCAGAATAGATGAATCTGAACAATAATTTACACTGGACAGATGAGAGTGAAGATGGCGTTGACATAGATAATGTGGTCTGCTTACTCGTTAAGCTGTCACTTTATCCTCGGTAATATAGTCGTCATTCATGGTAAACTCTCGTTTTTAGATGTCCTAATTGACGAAAAGCGTCTCACTCAGTGAACAAACTAATGAGTGTCATTATTTTGAGAATAGTGCGAGAGTGTAAGTTATTTTTTTGCTTCTTAACAAGAAAAACGAGGATTATAGTATTTTTCTACCTGCTCTTCGAATCCTTTTTAATATTGTCACTTGCTTCTATGATACATGTTACTCTTTGTGAATTGTTTCAATGATAAATAAATTGATTCAAACAAGATGTGCAACTTTGCAACTAGTTTTAGTTTTGGAATAATTTTTGTATAAACTGAAACAATCAAACAGATGCTTAATTTTAACGATCAAGTTTATGCAAAGAAGAAAAAGGAAGAGCATTGTAAAAAAATAACTGTAGAATAATCAATCGTTGCATGGTAGAAACCTCATCAAAAACCCCTTCAAGGGTATATGTTCTGGGCATAAACCTTTGAAGGGATTATAAACCAAACGGTTTATAACGATAAAGGTATATGAAAACGTAAGGGGTATATAACGCCGATTTAAGGGTTTATTACTCAACATTTTCATCAAAAAGGTTTGATAATCACCTTTTAACTGAAGATTGCTCAACGGTAATGATAAAAGGGATTATTATTGTACGTTCAGGGGTAGATCATTCCACGCTTCCAACCAAAGAGCTGATTATTCTACTTTTAGGAGTAGATTGTTGCACGATTGCAGTAAAATGATTTATTATTCTACACTCACGATAGATTGTTCTACGCTCTCAACCAAACGATTGAGTATTCTACTTCTAAACGTAGACTGTTCTACGATTGCACTAAAAAGGTATAGTATTCTACGTTCACCTATAGATTGTCCCATGCTTTCTACCGAAGGGTTGGGTAATCTATATTTTCGGTATATTATTCTACGTTTAAGGGTAGATTGTTCCACATTCTTGATGAAAGGGTTTATTATTCTACCTATGAGAGTAGATTCTTATACGCTTTTAATAAAAGGGGTTCGTTATTACATGTCTAGGGTGGGTTACCATACGTTTAACGGTAGATTGTTCCGCATTCTTGATAGAAGGGTTTATTATTCTACCTATAGGAATAGATTACCATGGATTTAAGGGTAGATTTCGCCACATTCTTAATAAAAGGGTTTATTATTCTACTTATCAGAGTAGATTCTTGTACGCTTTTAATAAAAGGATGTGTTATTAAACGTTTAGGAGTAGATTACCATATATTTGAGGGTAGATTGTTCCACACTCTTGATAAAAGTGTTTATTATTCTAATTATGGCGATATCGACTATTCTTCGATCATAAAAAAAGGGATTATCATTATGGACTTAATGGTAGATTATTATACGTTAATCTCAACATGGTTTGTTATTGTACGATTGAGGGTAGTTTGTTCCATGCTAATGTCAAAACCATGCGTCATTCTATGGTACTACAGAAAGTTTTTCATTCTTCGAGCAAATATATAGTATTCTACTTCCAAACTAAAAGATGTGAATAGGCAATCAGTAAATAGTTCATTGCGCTTCGATAAACTCGAATATTTTAAGGCATCCCTCACTCCAGAAAAGTCAATTTTTGTTTGAATGTTTGAAATAGAGACAAATGGATGAGAAAATGGCCCATCTTCGGATATTTCAGGAACAACATTGGTTTTTCTTCGACACCTCCGTTTTGCTCAACATTTTTGATGATTTTTGTTAACCTCTTCTTGAAAAATATGCTTATTTTGAAAAAAAATGAAAACGATTTTTCGTTTTCACTCAATTTATGCTTTTTCGATCACGTATTCTAAATTTCTCTGGTTTGAAAGAACCCGTCAAGATGGAGCATGATGAGGGCCAGTTTTTAAAGTTATGCTTCGTTTTTATGATATCGAAAGAGATTTATATAATTCAACATTCATTTTTCGAGAGCTTTTTAAGTCATGAAACTTGTGACCCCTCTTTTCTACTTAAGAAATAAGTATTTAGAAAAAACGAACTTCGTCATGCCCTGCATCCTGAGATGCTCTTTCAAACAAAAACAAATTTAAACATATCGAAACAAAGGAAAACGTCGTGCTTAACACATCATTCTTGATACATTTTCATACAAAACTTTTCCTTCAATTTTTCTTCAAATGTATAAAATCTATAGATTTCTTTAAAATCCTTTTACATACAAAATACTTTTTATCTATTCTATGTAATTTTTCATGATTTAAATAAAAGTTAATAGAGCGTATAAAATCATGAAGCAACATGCATTTCTCTCAAATAAAAATGGGAAACATTTAGCTTTGAAAATTTTTAACATAGGTCTCGTCTTAATATTGTCCATAGAGCGAAAACAAACTGAATCAAACCAAGCTCGAACTAATTTCCTAAGCGATAGCTGAACATAGACTAATTTGAGATGAAAATGAATGAGTGAACTATTAATAATGAAAAAAATACGATGCCATCGGCAAAAACAAAACCAATTTTTATTGATTATTGCACATACTTAATTTAATCTCCATTTATACCATTGTCTTTTTCTCTTTATAACAATTAGGCTATTTTTTGTTTATAATAATCGAACACTTCAATGTGGCAGAATTCTTTCTTTCCTTTTTTGCATTAAATGTCTCCATTTTTTCTAAAGTGCAGTAAAAAATCGTGAATAATGCTGTAAAATTGATACCAACATTAAAAACTGCTCGTTCTGATTACTAATATAAAAAATTTTTTAGTTTGAAGTATATGAATAATGATTAATTCATATAAGTATCAATTTTAACATGACAATTTAGATTGTTTGAGAAAACAACTATTGATGTATAGTGTACTCTTGATTAGTGGAAAGTATTGCTACTGGAATTGAATCGAACGGAACTTGAGCAAGAAAAATTCGATTTTATTCGCTCTCTGATATAGTCATTTTAATTAATAATTGACGTTGTCTTATGATTAATTAAATGTTAAAACTCACTAATCCACTTAACTGAACTAAGTGTCCCATCGAATAAAACGAACTCCTCGACCATTCTCATTTCTCAGAGCGAAAAACCTGGCCAACACATCCTATAATGTGTAAAGCAGTCAGAATAGCTTCATCGCAGAAACATTCGATCGCATCCAAATTTCGTTTATGAAAACAGAAACAAATACATATCACATCCATTAAGAACTATTCATTTCCTCAGTTCTATAACGGTTCATAAGAAGTTCTTCTCAATATGATACTATTCCACCAATTTTAATTCAGTCATATTCTGAATAATCAACTCTTTCACCGAATCATACAGGAAACCTCCGTAACAGTATCATCACTTTCAAACATTCATCATCGTAATTTCGCCCATCTCTCGGCCAATAACGTGTTTCACGTTACAAAAGCAAATGATTACTAAAATCTCAGTACGCTTTCTTATGTTTTCCTTCTTCCACTTCTGAAAAATTTGATACATCTTTTCTGAAAACATCATACCAAGCTATTCTATGTCCTATATTTCGAAAAATTCCATGATCTTTAAGCAATAACTGAAAATATTATTTTTCAATTCTTCAAATTTTTCGTGTTTTCACTTCTACAATGGACAACAGAGTGTTGATCAATGGCTGAATTCATCTTTTTCATGTTCTCGACATTCTTGGTCTATTCCTCTTCTACATTATTAATTAGATGTTGAACCACCAAAAGCAATAACATTTCTACTCCTATAATTCTTCTCCCTTTTATTCTATCCATAATCATCATTATAGATTTCCAGAATAAAAGCAACTATCAATTTTTTACTTCATTATTTTATTCGTCTTTTTTCTTTTTAAAATATTTAGATCGAATTTGAGGCATAGGTAAAACTATCCTTTACCAATTCTTTCATTTTTTTCCATTCTTTGCTTTTCAAAATCATCAATTTCATCTTGAGGAATAGATGAAGCTATCCATCTTAAACTCTTTGATTTCTTTGTTTTTTTTTTCTTTTTCGAAGTTTTCAATTTATTTCCTAGTACGATAAGAGGCTATCCTTTTTCAATTCATTCATTGATTTCATCCTATTCTTTGCGCAAATATCAACTCCGTCTTGAAGAATAGCGAGAATTATTCATCATCAGTTTTCCTTATTTCATTCGTCTTTTGCGGTTAAAAATCATCAGCTTTATCTTAAGGAATAAGGGAAAATATTTAAACTCAGTTAACTTATTTCCTTCCTTTTTTTAAATTTCGAAATGGTGAGATAAGAATTGAGGAATACTTGAAACTATCATTTTACAATTCTCTCGTTTCTTTCGTTCCTTTCTTTTTAAAATCATCTACTTGATGTTGAGGAATAATGGGAACTATCAATTCTCAATTATTTTTGTCTTATATGGTTCCTTTTCAAATCATCTGATGTGAGTTTGGTAATAGCTGAAACTATCCTTTCCTAAATTCTTTAATTTATTTGATCATTTTCATATCTAGATTATTGACCATGTTTGAAGCAATGTATGCCATTATTTTTTTCAATTTCTTTCTTTTGCTTTTTTCTTTTCAGAATAATCGAAAAAGGCTTAAATCAGTAATAGACAAAAACATCTCCAATTCTTGATTTGTTTCAATTTTTCTTTTCGAAATCATCGATTTACTTCTTAGAAAAAAGAGAAACTATCTTTTTTGAATCACTTGATTTGCTGCATTCTTTTTCTTTTTGGACTTATCAACTTTGTCTTCAAAAATAAGATCTATTTATTTCCAATATTTTAAAATGTCTTAAGCGTTTTCTTTTCGAAATTATCAGATGAAGGTTGAGGTACAGGTGAATCTATCCTTTTCTAATTTCTTGATTCCTTTCGACCTTTTCTTGTGGAAACTATCAATTGATCTTGTGAAAAGCGAAGAACTATTTATTTTTAGTTTCTTTCGTTTTTTTCCTACTCCCAATCAACAGATTAGAGCTGAATAATAAGTGTAACTATCTATGTTTAATTGCTTGATCTTTCTGATTTTCTTTTTATTTTCAAAATCATCAACTTCCGTTTGAAGAGAAAGAGAAACTTTCCTTTTCAGTTCTTTAATTTTTCTTCTTTTGCTTTTCGCTATTATTAATTTCGTCTTGCAGAACAAGTAGAACTATCCATCTTGAGTATCTTTATATCTTTTCTTTTTCTTCTATTCAAAATGATTAAATGAGAGTTGACTAATAAGTGAAGCTGTTTCTTTTCAATTCGCTCATTCCTTTTATATTTCTTATTTTCTAAATCATGAAATTAGTCTTTAATAATAAGCAAGACTGCCCATTCGAAGTTCTTTCATTTCTTGTCTCTTTTCTCGTTGACTAACTATTAATAGATTTTACAGAGTACAGAAAACTATCTTTCGAATGCCATAATTTCCTTCGTTCGTCTTTCTTTGGAAAGCATTAGTTGAATATTGCACAATGTGTAAATCGATGTTCTTGACCTTTGCGATTTCTTTGATCTCTCTGTTTTTCTGATCGATCAGATGCATGTGAGACCTTTGTGTCTACATCATCTACAGTCATACAACTGTTTCTATCTTTCATCTTGTTAAAATCATGGAAAAGATCTTGTGCAACGAGTTTAACTATTCTATTCGTTTTGTGGCTTATTTCGATTTTCTTATATTTTCAATCATAGGTGAATTGTTCAGTGTTGAAGTTAAAATCGACCTACTTTTAACTTTTTGGTTATAACCAATTAACTTTTCAAAAAAGCAGTTTCAACTCGAGTTACAACTGGCTCACTTTTCTATTCGAGTTACAGCTGTTCAGGTATAATAATCAAATTTTTTTGAAAATTGTTTTTAACTCCAACACTGAATCACTCAAAGTGAGGCAAACTAGCATTTTTAGTTCGGTCCTTAGTTTCTTCTCTTTCACTCTAACTTATTAGTTGAGCTAAGGCAAATAAATTGAGTTATGTTATTTTCTCGAGACTTATATCTTTTCGATATGTGTCTTTTCTAAATCGTCAGATGAATCTTGATTAAGCAGCAAAATACACTTCTTTGTTCCTTTTCTACATTGCGCCGCTTTTCTTTTCAAGATCAGTCGACAAGAAACTATTTTTTCTCCAAGGAATAAAAGCATGTTTTCGATTCTTACATTCTCCTAAACTTTATCTTTTTGATTTTACGACTTGAGTGTTCAACCATCAATCATATATTCTACTTCATTTGTATAGTTTTCTTGATCTGTTTTCTTTTCTTGATGGTCAAATGACATCTAAAGATGCAATGACGTTGCATCCCATCACGTTAGAATTTCTTCCGTGTTTTTATTCTCTACGTTCAAAACCAAGTGTTGAGAAGTTGGTGCAACTATAGTTTTCGATTCTAGAACTTCTATCCAACTTTTTTCTACATTAAGAACTCAGTCTTAAGCGAGGAGTAAATCTTTTTTCTTTCAGTTTAAAATTTCTTGCATAATCTTTGATTCTCAACGCCGTATTTCTTATAAAAGAGTGTAATGAAAAAACTTCGTGAGATAAGGGTTATTACCTATATCAAATTTCAAAGAATTAAGTTATGTGCTTCGAAAATACGCCTCATCATAGTTTTCTTTCTTCTGCGCTTCTCTTATAATCTTGTACGTTTCTTAAACTTATACGACCGTATTGTTTTGCGCTCCTTCTTACTTCTGTCTCTTCATTCACATACTAGATCTATACACTTTGTTTCAAATGCTTTCGTTCTTGCTAGTACTGTAAGTGTTTCTACTGAGTTTTCTCAATTGCGAATCCCCAATTTTGATCAGATAATACCTTTGATCGTACGCCTTTATGATCATGAACGGCTTCATAGACTGATTAGTATGTTCTCGCTACACTTTTGCAAACTTTTTCCAAAGCTAGGAATCTGATCTTTTTTGTATTTCTATTGTACCGAATCCTAATCGAGCATAAGATCGCAACTGTCCTTTTCTATCCATCCTTTCAAAACCCTCTTGAGGTCTAGTAATGAGATTCTACCCATCTACTTAGGGCATACCAAAAGTAGTGATACCGATCCAGTAATATTTTCCAGAAGGCTTTAAAAAATTCTTTCTCGAAATATTCCGCCAGTTTAAGTCGTTCCCTATAATTCTATGACATTTCACATATCTTCAAACGACATTGTAATATTGAAAACAGAGCAAAAATAGTGAGGAGTGCACAAAAAACATTTTTTCAAGCAACTATATCAAGTTTTTATCAAAGTGTACGAAATACAAAGATTGTTATTTTCGCATGGTTCGATAGTGCTCGTTGACCTTTACAAAATTGTCTATATTAAAAATCTTTTCGCAATAAAATTCATAGAAAACAATGTGAGGAGTATACAAGAAAATCATATTTTTTACAGTTTTCTATCGAGAAAGAAGGCATCATTTCCTTGTAAGAAAGCTGGTGAAAATGCGGGCTTTTTATACATTCCCCATATAGTGTTCCATGAATTTTATCGCGAAAAGATTTTTAATATAGACATTTTTGCAAAGGTCAATGAGTACTATCGAACGATATGAAAATAACTATTTTTGCATTTCGTGCACTTTGATAAAAACTTGGTAAAGTTGCTTGAGAAAGTGTTTTTTGTGCACTCCTCACTACCTTTGCTCTGTTTTCAATATTGTAATGCTGTTTGAAGATTTATGAGATATCATAGAATTATAGAGAACGGCTTAGACTGTCAGAATATTTAGAGACAAAATTTCTTAAAGCCTGCTGGAAAATATTCCAGGATCGGTACCACTACTTTTGATATGCCTCAAGTGTTAACTATTTTAAAGAGCTTTTTGAGATTTAGTAGTGAGATTCTATCCATGAATCAACCTTTTCTGAAGCCTTGTAGGGATTCATGAGAATGATATACATGTTCATATATGTTTTCCAATACGGAATGTAGGATTGACTGACTTCAGAGAGTATGATAATGTACCCTTTATGAGTTTCTTCCCAGAGTATATGAATTCCAAATACCCTTCTACGAAGGTTATTTGAAAATTTGGATAGATGGATATGTAGCTTTCATAAACGTTTTCGAGGGGTTTATGAAAGTGCAACGTATAACAATCCCTTTAAGGGTTTACGAGTGCCTTAAACCGTTTCATCAACGGTTTTTGGTTAATGTTTAAAGTTCATGTACCCTTCGATATTCCCTTTTTATTGGGTTTATAGCAGAGTTTATAATGACTTCATAAACGGGAAAAAAGGGTTTGTTATACGTTGCACTTTCATAAACGCTTAATCGGTTTATTACTTTGCGGTTTTTTTTACAGTGATATGCTTTCAAAAAGTTGAATTATATAAAGTCGAAAGATTTTTGCAATCTACTGTATGTATCAAGACTGAATTTTGTAGTAAATTTTTACCTCCTAAAAACGATATTGCTTGACTAGTACAGATGAAAATGATAGGAAATCCAAATAACTACGTAGAAACTAATCGATCGTTACCATAGAAATGCACTCTATCATGTTGCCTATAATACTTCTTAGATATCGTTTCAGCAGTCCCCTGATAAATAACTTCTTATTATATAAGTTGCTAAAACAATCGTATTGATCAAATCATATACAAGCAATGGTTCATAAAAAAATCACAAGGGTCGATATACATAGACATACACCATGCGATATTAAAAAAAAGTGAGTATATAATATGTGAAAAGCTCATACGACGTTCAGCTGATACGCTATAATCGTATGTGTCGCCTTTAGTTGCGCCACAACATATGTACTGGTCATTCATTCGCCGTAATCTTACGTGCGCGGAACTAAATACAAGTGAATAAATTCGAGAAACTAAACATGTACTTTTTTGTATGATTTCTCTTTTAGAATATTTTTCGCCCATTTATTAATCGAGAACATGTAGCGAGGACACTACATAATCCAGAGTGTTCTGCATAGAAGTATTTGCGATCAAGATCAAACGGACTCGAGACAAACAGTTCTTCATATATTACTATCGTGCATCCTAAGAATAAGTATTATTAACAAGATAACGCTCGTCGAGGCTGACTCGCTTAACCCTCGACTGAATTTTTATCCTCAAGTTGATACTTTTGTCTTCCTGAAACAACTCGTTATAACCCTATTTTGATATTTTATTGGTATTTTTTTCCTCTATAAATTCGGCTCTAACTTTAAAAATGTGATTAGTATTAGAATTAACCATGTCATGAAATAAATATATTGCGGTAGTTATGTTGAGCATCAGAATAATATAAATAATACCGTTTATTCTAATTTAATCAATCGTTGACGCAAAATTAATCGTTTAGTACAATATTATGCGAGAAAATCATATTTGAAAGAAGTATCCCTTACAACCGAGAAAAGCTTTCAGCGCAATCTCTGCGGGATTAAAAATGTGAAACACGATGAAACTGCGTGCATTGTACACCAGATATCCAGAGTTTGTCCAAATCAGTGTCTATGATGATCGTTAGTCCTTTATAGATTACAGTCTATGCCAGAATAGTAAGAGATACTACAGTGTCTTCAGGTGAGGGTGAGGGTGATGCCAGTTTTGCCCATCGGCCACGGTCTGTGATAAAAGGTCATCAAGTCTGTCGGTCACGGTCTGTGATGCTAATCTTGCCTGTTGGTCATGGTCTGTGACAAAGGTCATCGAGTCTGTCGGTCACGGTCTGTGATGCTACTCTTAGCTGTTGGTCACGGCCTGTGATGCGAATCTTGCCTGTTGGTCATGGTCTGTGACAAAGGTCATTGGGTTTGTCTGTCACGGTCTGTGGGGGGGGGGGGTCCAAATTTCTACCCCTAAACACTTCAACACTCTTTCAGATCGTGTTTCACAAAAAATATTCAGAAATATAATTTTTCTCTTTATTTTATGGTAGCAACAGCGTTACCATGTGCTTTTTATTTATTTTGTATCGCTTTAATATTGCCAATTTATAACAGAGTATACAGATGAATTAGAGTGTTTAACTCGAATGATGGGAAGTGAAAGTGCTCTTGATATCATTTCCAGTTGTACTATTCATGAATATATCTTTAAATAAAGTAATATACAATTTAAATTTTATTGCTCTGCAGCAAAGCCGAAAAATATCCGAATTATTTTATAACTAAGAAGATTTATTCTAGCATTTTCATAACCAACTAAATAACAAAAAGTTTATTTTATACATCATTTAAAAATGAACATGAAAAGAACTAATATCTATCAAATAGCATGCACAACATTATCAATAAATATTAGTATACCCTGAAACTTTCAGACAAAACGAATGTATCCTTATCGAGATAATGAGTTTTTAAAAACGACTGTTCTCCATGATAAATTTTATAATCGTGCGTGAATAAGTCGTTTTTTAAAAACTCATTATCTCGATAAGGATACATTCGTTTTGTCTGAAAGTTTCAGGGTATACTAATATTTATAAGATCTCTTTATGGACATAACTACAGATCTAAATTCACTCATTTAGAAGTGCTGTCGACAGGGTGACATAGGTCGAAAAACCAGTAAAATGGTCATAACTTCATCCCAAAGTAATATGGGGATGAATCAACTGAGGGTATTTCACTACTCATTGGGGTGTACAAGATAGAAGTAGTCTGAATCCAAAAGCTTTTTACCACCTAAAAAGGCTCGCTCGTCAGTTAAAATGACGTGGCCTACAGAAATCCTATCTTAATCATCCCAGTCGATATGAGTTTAAAATTTCGACAACCTAACTCGCTCGAAGATAGATAGCTACAATATATGTTCGTCTGATACTTTCGTCTCGAAAGACCTAGGCTTAGCTGTAACATCCATTTCCACAACATATAATTACGGCTCACAAAATTATATAAACTCAGACTAGCTCGATGCGTTTAAGTTCAGGAAGTCGATGAGTTTACTTACCACTCTAGAAGAATCTGATTAGGTCGAGGTTCACGGATCTAAACACGGGATTGGCGGACTGCATAGCCCAAAAGGATCTGATTGCTCGAATGTTTGAGGGCCAAAAAACATGATTGGCTGATTCTGTAGTCTAAAAGATTCTGATCCGTTCAAAATTAGGGTGCAGCGATCGCTGACTTATGGTACCGTGTTGAAAATGATCGCAGTGATTATTCTGTAGATAGATAATTTTACGTTATTGTACTGTCTTTTAACGTTTGACCTTACACTCGACGTCAATCAAACAAGCAAACAAATTATAACTTTTTATGTGGTCCTCCCTTCAGTCAGCGAAATCCGTTGAAAATTTTGATAAAATAATAATACCATTCCATTCCTTGACCGCAAGGACCTTTAGTGACACTTTATTAAAAGTCATTGATTTCTTAGAAAAAACCTTTTATGACCTAAAAAAATCATTTGGAAATCTTGAAAAACTAATAATGCCATTCGATTTCTTGACCCCGACAGCTTTTGGTCAAACTTTATAAGTAAAGAAAATTTTTTTGTAAAAAATCTTTCCTTTGTGTAAAAAAATTAATCTGAAAAAAATTTTAAGAAACTGACATCACTACTCGATTCCTCTACCCTGATGTCCTTTGATCAAACTTTCTAAGAAAAAAATTTTTTTTCTTAAAAAAGCCTTTTTTCAGCAAAAAAATTACTTGAAAAAATGGAAAAACTAATAGTCTTATTCGATTCCACGGCCCCGTAAACCTTTGGTCAAACTTTATAAAAAATCGTTATTTTTTTAAAAAAGCCTTTTCAAACTTTTTAAGAAAATCATTATTTTCTTGAAAACATGTTTTTTTAGACTTTTGACCTACCACTCCTTAAATGTTTTTTTGACCCGGATGTTCTTTTGACCCGCGACAAACAAACAGACAAACGCATTTTCATTTTTTCCGTATAACCCTCCCTTCAGTCGAGGGAATAAACACGATCGAGAAAAGAAATGGAAGAATTTCATTATCCTTTCAATCTATTCTTTCTTTATTTCTTTCCTTTCATTTCTAGTGCACGTGGACTTTCGTATATAGATATATATTCAGCTTCGAAAAGTTGTATAGAAAGAAATTTTATTTCTCATCTAGATTAGATAATAAATTGATTTCTTTGCTTCTTGCTGTTTGTTTTCCTTAATTTAATTTTTCATAAAAATTTATACTGAATGAAATTTTTATGGGTTATATAACAAAATTAAATTATTTTTTTTATTTTAAAATTACAGGTCAATTGTACTTCTTCTATTTTATTATTTTTATTATAAAATATTATATTAAATAATAGAAGGTTAGATAGAGATAAGAATTTTATTTATTATAGGATCTTAATAAATATTTTTTCTTATAGTAAAATATTATAATTATTCATTTATCGAGATGGATACTACTTCAATCACAAATGAAGTCATAAATAAAATGGTCATGTTACTTATTTGTAAAAAAACGCATTAGATTTTTCTTTTAACGAATATTGTAAGTGTAAAAACACAATATCCAACTATTTTAAAAAATATTTTCTATAACTTTATTTAGTTGACGAACAATGTCAATGTAATAGACTTTTATGTTTGGCTAATCGTACAACTAAATGCAGAGAAAATTTTGCAACTTTTATGGATCGTAATAATTTGTTTTTAATATTCAAACACATGTACAAGTATCACAAAGAAGATTATTATGCTATTGAAAATGATTATTCAAAATGGTTTAATCAAGAAACTGTAAGTTCTGTTTATACATTATTGTTATATGAAATTCATAATTTTTTCTGCTCCTTTTAGAAATTTTTGTCGAAAAGTTTTCCAACTGAATTTATTACAAGTCACGACGTTGAAGATTTTCTAACACCAGAAGGACCAATTGCACAATCAAAATTAAACTCAAAAGTAAGATGATTTTTCATGAGGCACATTTAAAATGCGTGACGATAGACTGATCCATGCAGATATAAAAATATATACTTTATTTTATAAAAATTTCGACACTAAAGATCAATTTTCAGGGATGTTTTTAGTGTAATATATGTATCAGTAAATATTTTATTATGATTTTCTGTATCTTCCATTTCAATCTTTCCCAGAATGAATGAGAAAGCATTTGCATGTGTTAAATCACTTTTGAGTCGAGAATATATGCATTGTGTAGACCTTAACGAACTATAAAAATCCAAAAAAGAGTTCGTGTTCTAGCTGATCTCGTGGAAAAATATTGAGTTTTTACTACAATTTTTCTTGCATGATTTTACTTTGACAGCAAACTGGGTCTTAATAATTTTGTTCTGAAACTGGTTCTATATAAACGCCTCAATTAGACTAGACCAAATAATCGAAGTAACCACTAAATTATCTCAAGAAGATTATTTAAATGTGAACGAATCAATTACATTATTTAATTCAATTTTATTTCGTCTAGTCTGTTTAGGGCATTATTCATCATAGAGTGTAGGGAAAAGAAAATGATTGCACTTATTGTACTACAGCTACTAAGTTGCTCGAGAAAAAAAATGAGCAGGAGAAAAGAATAGAAAAATGACCGATAACATTGACTGACGCGCAAGTTGACCGACAGGAATCGAAATGAGAATAAGATTCATTTTTTTCACTCGCCTCAATGGAATGCAGAACGGGAAAAAAAAAACGTACGGAAGAAAAATATAAGTATTGTCTAGCTGAGTTATGATCAATGTGCCTCGATCAATGTTCACCAAATGTGTTGACTTATACTAATCAACAATCTTTTATTGACCTTTCTGTTCTCACTTCAGACATTGATTGAAATTTTCATTTTAACTATCAAAAATATAGAACAAGAATAATGGCTCAAGATCTTCCATTATCATCATCATCTGTAAGAGATTCCATTTCATATATTTAATATCTAGAATGTAGATAATATTGCGCATATGGAATATTAGTTTTAATAAGGAATGTTTCATAATACATGGACCTCTCATTGTTTGACACATATTTCAGTAGTATTAAGACGTAAAAAAACCAAATTTCTTTTTAAGATACGTCTTTCAATTCTCTAAAATTTTGTGTATCTTAACTGGTTTGATTGAGATTCATTAGTTCATTACCGACAATAAAACAGATTGATGTGAAAACCACAACTTTCAATTAAAACATTTCTAGTAGATAGTTCCATGGAAAGTCAAATAAAAAAGCATTAAATATTCAGGAAATTTCTTTTCACATCAAACTTTGCATAGCTTTTTCCACTGATTATTTTGGTAAAAAAATCTGAATTTCATTGTAAAAAGGCGAAATTAGAGTCAAAATAATAAATTCTGTAAAATGACCTGAAATGCAGTTTTTTCCGACAAGTAAGCATAAAAAGTCGATTGGTATATCTCAAATACTGTAAATAAAATTCGATAAAACATTGCATAGGGTATTTATTATAAAAACAGAAGATGTCAAATTTTTTTATACGAATATCATATACAATGTTCTCTCAAGATTTATTCATAGCATTCGAGTATATCTGAGTAATCAACCATACGGTTTTGTAGAGCAAATTTTCCTGCACAAAACCTACTATGTCATATATCTCTATCAGATGATGATTTTGAGATGTACTAATCCTACTAAAACTTTCTTCTTTAAAAGTTGTGGTTTTCACATCAATCTGTTTCTTCGTTAGTAATAAATTAATCAGTCTCACTCAGCCCAGTTGCAATCCGCAAGATTGTAGAGAATTAAAAGAAGCATCTTTTTAAAAGAAATTGGTTTTTCACCTCTTAATACCACCGGAATATATGCAAAACAATGAGAGGTTCATTTATTATGGGACACCTGTTGTTATTTATGATAGAATTTCATACTGACAAGCCTCTATATCTGTTTTCAGTAATAAAATAACTTTTATTAAGATCTTCCCATCAAAAATTGATTTCAGCCCACGTACATTCAAATCGCATGAAATTTTCAGAATATTTCGGAAGCACAGTGGAAAGGCTATGATAAAATTTTCAGCCCTATACCATAATATTTGACGAAAGTATTTGCCAAACAAAGATCAAAAATATCTATTTTTGGTAAACTAAATGTTTCTGTTCAGATTCTTTTCATATACTTAAGATTTTTTTATGTAAAAGTGCATGTCAGGATGCTCGGCATGAGCGAGTCGTTTTTAAATAGAGAAGTCGGATCACAAGTTTCATGAGTTAAAAATTCTCAAAAAACGACGTTTTGATTATATAAATGTCTGTATGTATAATAAAAACGAAGCTTAATTTAAAAAGACTTTTTTCGTATCCTGTGTCTTGACGACACGCTCTTTCAAACAAAAAAAAGTAAATATATAGAATGGATACCGACTAACAGTTTTAGTTTGCATGATCGAAAAAATATAAAGTGAGGAAAAACGAAAAAGATTTTCCATCTTATATAAAAGAAGGCATATTTTTCAGCGAAAAACCATCAAAAATCTTAAACAAAAATGCGGTATTCAATTAAAAGTCTTATTGTTTTTGAAAAAGTAAACTTCTGTCTATTTTTCCATGCATTTTCTCCATGTTCATGTTTTTGATAAATATTGACTTTTCCTTAAGGGAAGAGAAGAACATAAGAGGTACAGTTCTGATTAAGTCATATTCTTTTTCATTCCTTTCACATTCTTATACAAAATGAAGTCTACTTTTTTTTCGCTTCAATTTAGTCATTTTGTGCCTAATTTTTTTAAGAAAATCTTAGTCGACAGAATGAAAAAACCAAAAAGGTTGCAATGCATTTCAAATACTGTGTCGACTATTAAAATTCTATAAATATTCGAAAATTCGCAAGAAAAAGAGTTAATGTTTTTCACAATTGTAAGAAAATATCGTTGGATTTTTAAATATTTAATGTTATAAAAATTAGAAATAGTATTATCGATACATTTCCAAAACATTAAGTCAGATGTTGATTTCATCATTAGAAATGACATTTTTATCTTTTACTTTGAAACAGATTAGAATGATGATTTTTATGGGATTTCAATGTTTACATGACATAATTTTAATATCAATGTAATCTTTTTGTGTACCTGATTTTCATATAAAGCTAACCATTTTCATGAATGAATAATTTGAAAATCATCGATGACTTTGAAATGCATAAAAATATGTCCGTTTTCATCATCGAAAATGGTATTTTTTAATTTTTGTCATCATTTTTTCCTAAATAAATTTTCCTTAAGATGATGCGTCTTACATCATTTTTTGCATTTCTTCATTTATTCTATGGAATTCGTTTTTTTTAGGACGAGCGAATGATTGCGGCATCGAAACTCTTCACATCATTGCATGATTTCACAAGTGAATCAAATAAGGAAATAAATTTACTTCTTCTAAATGAAAATAAATCAATTGCAGAAGTAAAAGAGAAAATTCAATCATACACAAAGAAATTGTTAGAGACAATATCGATTCTTTAATATTAATTGTTCCTTTTTTTTTGTGTATTCGGTCTTTTTTTATGGTATGTGTTCTTGAACAGGCACTTTTGTTGTTATTTGTTGTACTGCTATAGGTTCTTTTTTCATTAATATGGTTAAATTTCCTGCTGTTATTCGTTGTACTGATATAGATTCTTTTTTCATTAATGTGGTTAGATTTTCTACTGTTATTTGTTGTGAAAATATTCATCTCGTGCGAAGAAAAACTCATGGTATTATTGTGATTAACTGTTATTTCTTGCTAATTTATAAATGTATGAAAACATTGCAATACAATGACACATTTTCATTTTGTGACATCAGGCATGAAATGTTGAAGAACTATTTTATTTAGCTAGTTAAATATATGTTGATTATTATCAGAATTATTTCGTGATCTTCATGAACAAAAACTGTTATTTACTATTTTGCACAAGATGAACATTAATAAAGCAAGTTTTTTAAATTGAATCTTGAGGAGAATATATGGAATCGAAAGTTGTTTTGAACATTGAATTGGATTTAATTAGTAGAGATACTTCAAGTGGATGGTATTATTGTATATTTCTTTTTGAAAAGAACTACAGTAGTTAAAATATGTTCAAATAGTACTAAATATCTTCGATTGTATCAAAAGTTTTATTTATTTCAGTCAACTAGCATGTTTAATGTATTTCAAAAATGTTCAGTTTTAGAAAACTATTTAAAATGATAACAATTGATTATCATATATTTTTTGTTTTAAAATAATAAATCGTTTCGTGTTCCGTATTCATTTACTACAATCATGAAATAAAATTTGCTAATCATAAAATAATTAATTAATTTTCTTCTAAATTTAAATGATTATTTCAAAAATACTCTGGTTTCTCACTAATACATCATATAAAGAACTCTTTCTTCGGATTTTGTCTTACTCCTTGAAATATATCAGCATTTTCAAAAATTAACATCAGTTGCTAAACACTTAATTGAAGACTATGAAGGAATAACTGTGCAATTGGATTCTGCAGTGGATCCAGATTTAATGTTGTCGAATAAAATCAAATCTGGATTTGAAAAGTCTAAATCATATTGCACTGGTCAAGTTAAGCTAGCTCCAAACTGCGTAAACTCCAAATTTGGAGCTCACTTACCCATCGACATTTTAGTAATAATACGCGCTCCATATATT
>JAJEKB010021117.1:1021403-1097227 GCA_022393335.1 Macrotrachela quadricornifera | reverse complement strand
TGTATAACTCATTTCTGGAACAGATTCAAGACGATATTCAACTGAATTTTCGATACTATTATTGAATGCTACCCCTCCACATTCTGAGATTCCATAGGATTCATTGACTATACAATGTTTAAAGCATCGTTTCATGAATTTTAATATAGCTGGACTAACCATTGCACCACCTATAGCAATTGATTTACATCGATTAGGAATAAGTTTTGAAAATTGTTGTAGAAGACGTTGTTCTTCTTCTGCTATACATTCAGATGGATATTGAGCAATTATCAATGCAAGTGCTGTCTTGAATTCAGTATATATTTTATTCCAAATACTTGGTGGAGCACTAAAGTATGATGGTCTAACAAGAGCTAATTCTTCCATGAGTCGAGAAGGATCTCCTGTATAGAATCCAGTTCGACCTCCTCTCAGAAAAGTTAGTATAATAGCATCACGATCTGCTGCCCATGCCAAAGGTCGATAGGAGAGTGTAACATGTTCAATAGAAGCAGATATACCCCATCGTGGAAACGTCGCTCGAAAAGCACTTTCTGAGATCATAACACCTTTAGGAAAACCCGTACTGCCACTCGTATATATAATTGTAAGGCAATCATCAGGCTCCATGCTAACATACTCATACTTGTTAATGGAACCGTGTTTTATGATATCACCCATGTAATGTATGGATATTTTATTGTCTGCTGTACCTAATAAAATGATACCAAGAATTATGTGAAAGTTAGATTATTGGATGTTGTCATTTGTACTAGTTTCTAGAATATTCGGCCATTGGAACGTATCATTCTAAATTCTTTTAAAAGTCTATCGAGATCAAAACATGTACCTTGAAACTCAGTATCAAAGTAAAGCTTATTTACTTTTCTCAAGTCTCATTGTGCCCTGCAAACTATCGTATGGAACAATTCATTGAAACTAACTAGTTTATCTCATATAAAATCCATTAACTTAGAGAAAGAAACACTTTTTTCAAAGATTTTACAAATAAATCAATTTGAAATTTAATGAGCTCGATTGTGAAGATACACTATAAGCTCACCTGATATGGTATCAGAAATAGGATCCATACACACAATATGTTGAAGTGATGGACATTGTGAATGCACTTCAAGAAATCTTGGTAGCATGTTTTTGTCACAAACAATAACAGAAATTTGTGTATTATTGATAACATATATAAGCTCACGATCATTAAATAAAGTATATATTGGTACACTAACGATATTCTGAAAAATGCATGCAAAGTCAGTAAACACCCATTCAGGCCGATTAGCTGCACAAATACCGAGATATCCTCGTGGTTCAATTAAACGTCTTAATCCATGTCCAAAATTCTTTGATCGTTCACCTACTTTATTAAATGTTATCCATGAATATGAATCTGTATAAATGGAAGGATTATCTTTATCAACGTCCCGAACACCAAGACAATGACGATCCCAATACATTGCTATTGCAGCTCGAATACTAGTAGCTATATCAACTTTAGCACATTCTCTTTCTTCTTCACGACCATATGCAAGTTCACGAACCATTCGATGTGGATGTGGTGGTTTAACTGTTGCTGCACATTCTTCGCAAAAATCATAGTTATCGCAGACTGTACAATTGTGACGAAACTCGCCATGTAATATGCTACGATTGCATTCATCACAATACCAGTAACTTGGTTTCATATTAACAGATGTATTGATATCAATCTTGAAAAGAGACAATAGAAATCAAATAAGAAACTGTTCAAAATGGTAAAACAATTTTCAGTTCAAACTCTGTCTATAAGATAAATCGTAGTGACATACGAAAAATTCAAAAATCATAACTTCTTGTAGAATTTCTCAGGGTTTTAGATATTCTACTAGAGAATTGGTCTATAACATGGGATATCTCATTAAGATCTACTTTATGCATAAAGTTCGAATAAATTATTTCTATTAAAAATTTTAATAGTGAAAAATATTAAAGAAGAATTTGGAAAAATTGATAAATATAAGAGAAGAAAGTGAAAAATCGTATGGTGTTCCATAAAAGAAACGCTGGCATTTGATTTCGTTAGTAGTATTATAATAGACAAACATCGTTTTTTCTCTTTATTCTCTCTTTCATCAATATGAATATGGAATGATTGTGAAAATATGATAAATAAATATGAAAACCTCGGATTTAAAGCTGGGTGTTATGTGATCTTCATAAAGTAAAAATAATTGACGACAAATTGAGTTTGATCGAACTGTCTAAAAACTATCTAGCTTGAGTATATGCTCAGCATTTTGACCTTATCTCATGAACGGATTGGCCATTTGAGTTTTGGGAAACAGTTTAGTCTACAAACTTATTCTGCTCAAGTGAAGAAGTTATTATATAAAAGAAGCGATATAATTCAAAAGCTGCGTAAATCTGAAGCAATATTACATTTCGGGAGATGGTATTTTGGATTTTTCTCACGTGCTGCACAAGATCTTAAGCTTATTTTTCTACAAAGCATAGATCACATCAAGACACATCTTTTGCCACTAAATTATAAGAATAAAACATCTGAGGAGCCAAACTAGCATGGATGACACTGTAGTCGACCCTATCTAGTGCTCTTTGACTCAACTCCCAGAGTGATATTACATATTTAGAAATCACAGAGATCGAGTTCAGATTTGTGATTAGCTTAGAAAACTAGATAGAAGGAGTTATTTCAGAATGGCTTTGGGCTTGTATCTAGCGAGATTATGCGCATAGATAACCTCATGGATCTATCGGAGATATATGATACACAGAGGCATCCGTATTTTCATAATAATCTACCAATATTAATAGCTATCGCGTTTGAATTTTTTCTATTTGATCACTTTTTTTAGTAGCGACAGAACCATACATCTAGAACATCCCCAAACCACTAGGCATCCTCAAGATTTAGGCGTAATGGTCTCAGGATACAGGTTTTTTGCATTTTGGGACTCTGTTTAGGCAAATTTCACTTAAAAAACTAAGATTTGATTCAAAACTAATATCATATTCAGAATCAGCGTTAAAACCTGAGTTGATTCATATATATTTTAAATAGTTGTGAGAAAAAAATTTTTTTTGAAAGAATCCCTGTACCTCTCTCAGGGATGGTCTGGTCAAAAATGACAATTTTTTCTCAAACTCAGCTATTTCTTGACGGATACTTCTCATCTTCTTCTCTCGACTGAGATATTGATGAGACAATTCCGTGTGCAAAATTTTAGCTCAATCGAATGTAATTGTGAACAGTTATCGTGTAAACGGTCGGACATACAGACCGATTCTAGACTGTACACACTTTTTTAGTACACAAAAATAAAATATCTATATCGTGACTTTCTTAATTTCGCTATAACTAATATAGTGACGGTAAAATATGAAAATGAGAACCTTGAATATTTCTCTGTCAAAACTAAAAATAGTTTGTAAATGTGACGCACGCAAAATGAATACGCTGACATAGTAACTATCACTTATTTTTCTATAAACTAAACCATTTATTAATAATCTTTTGATAAAAAATTCATTTATATACTCCTACTTACATGACTAATGATGTATCCAAAAAAATTACGTAACAATGCTGTAAGACAGGTGACTCAAAATCACCTTCGTCCAATAAGACATAATAAGAGCATAAGTCACTTTCAAAATTTTATGCGACATACACGTAACAACAAATATATATATATATTTTTTCTTTTCGTCTTATTGTGACTGTGACTAATACCTACGTCATATATTAGTCAGCATTGTTTATATGGATGTTTCATAAAATCTTGTGGAAATAAAAAGTTAGAATTTGCAACGACACATATCTCGAATAGATACTATGTGTTTTTATTACATTAATGTTTTGAATGAAATACTAGAAGCAGTAACCGACGACCTCTATACTATATTGTTTGATAAAAAGGAAATAAATGTAAACATTGAATAGAAGAGATACTATCAATCAAAAAGACAAACTATCAGCAGAAATAAATTCTGTGAGTGAATTATAGTAACTGTCAACTAATTATGTTTGAGCAGAAATCATATTTTACAGATAGCGATAATATTTAATACGATTTATTCATCTTTTTTAGCTCTTCATCGACTTTCTTCATTCAATCTTTCCAAATGTTTTTGTTTGTCTTTATCGATCAGTCAAGATTCGATTTTATCTTGAAAATGAAAAAAGATTATTTGTCTTTTTATTTAAAAGGCTTTATCCAATTTTCAAGGCAATACTATGTAATATCCATATATATATATATATAAATATCTATATATACTATTAGACTATTTCAGTATAACGAACGTTAATTGTCATTATATTGGATGTAATAAATAATAGCTATGATAGCAGACAAGTGCATGTATTGGATAGAAACATTGAATTTGTTAATTCATTTATAAGACGAATTATACTTTGTGATTTTTAAAACTTTTCAAAAACAACATTATCAAAACAGAGAGAACGTCAATGAATGACCGATGAACTATTATCAACTTCTGATGACAAATACAAAGAGAAAATTTTTTTATTACAGCTCGAGCAAGGAGCTGATTTTTATTACCCATGATAGGAGCATATACAAGCTTTATATCCATAAAAACATGTCTACGGAGATCCCTTTGTTAAGTATCACCATTGATCTCAACAAGAAAAATCTACTTTTTCATAGCTCGAAAAAAGTATTTTCCATATGACCTTTTGATCATTGTGAAGCGATTGTTCGATCATTTTCGTATAGATAAGTAGTCCCAGATCGTTTTTTAATATTCGTGGAACACTTCTTAGAGAGATATCAAGCTCAATCGCAGTTTTCCGACCTGATACTCTTTTTTACCGGCGTAGACATTGTCTTACCTCCTGAATATTCTTCTTTATTCTGACCAAACGTGGAGAGTTTAGTGAACTTGAAAATATACTAGAATCAGATTGACGAATCATGTGCCACCATCTTTTGATTCTTGTTAAACCAAAATCATTATTTAAATCACGAAAGATTTTTGTTCGAGTATACCTATTCTGATACTTTGAAAGTATGATGTATTGAAGGTCTGTGATTCTAATTATTTGAACACTTAGATGTACGATGAATTTACGTAACGAATGAACAGATTTGTAGAGCTGAAAACAATGATTTATTTTTTCAAAAAAAAAGATTAGTCCAATCGAAAGAAAATTGGCAAAAGGTATCGACAAAATGCTGAGAAGTTTATTTATTCTGCTGCACCCGATATATTCAACATCGGATTAATAATATTGTTTGATTATGTCAGTTGCATCCTAGCATTACCAGTTATGAGGCATGGATTTATTTTAGATAGGTTAGTCATAAGTCATCTGATGCTAGCTGGCTTACTGAAGTTGAATCATCAGAAACTATCAAAGACTATGATTCATAAAGACAAATTTTAATCAAAACTTAGTTTGGTATGTTCTTTTTATCAAATAATCCTCAATGCACATAAAGGCAGGACTGTGGGTTAGAAGTATTATATTGAAAATTGTCCAAAGTCTTTTGTTATTGAGTAATGTAAACAAACAGAGTCATCGAGTTAAAAATGTCCAAAATTGCTTGACGATCATCGTTGACTTCATATTCATCCAATGTTATTAATTATATTAGAGAAGAAGACATCAATATAATGTCATATCCACCATATTTCCCAGGCCTGATACTATGTAATTTTTGGCTGACTAATTCTAGCGAACGTAGTTTAACTGATTAAATAAATGAAATATGATTAGTTCATGCGGTTTCCAAGGTACCTAAAAATTTTTTCGAAAAAGGGTTCAAAAAAACTTTAAACAAATTGTTGGAAAGGATCGAACTTGGTATAAATAATCATGGCAACTATCCTCAACATTTGATAAAATAAAATTAAAAATATCTCCAAATCTTAATATTTTTTTTTAACAATCTGGGAACTTTTTGTACGACTTAAGTAAAAAAGTTGCGACATCCGGCCAGACTATCCAACCCCATATATATATATATATTAAAGAAAAGAGGACAACAAACACAAAAGGTATGAATGAGAAAGAATAGAAGAAAATATAAAAATAATAAAATGTACATGTATGACATTTCTCTCTAACATGCTCCTCAATTGATAGAAAATGTTGCCTATCAACATTTTATATAACAATTAATGCAGATAGAAAAGAAAGTGTTATCGAGAATGTCGAACAATAATATGGGTACATAAACGGTAAATAAAAAGAAAACGAAATCACCAATAACTAGAATAAAGTTTATAAATAAAAATAAATGTAACCTGACAAAAACAGTGAAATAACAATAGGAAAAGAAGATCATATACGATGCATCAATATGAGAAAGAAAAATAAACGATGAATAACACTAGGAAAAAAAACACATATGATACATTAATATGCGAAAAAATAAACATAACAACGAGAGAAAAATTTGAATAAATTCATACTAATAAAAATAGAAAAACATCAGATATGGGATATCACTAAATGTTTATCTGAAGAAAATTATCAGCTCATGCTGACAAACAAAAAAATATCAGCTTTAATAAATGTGAATTCATTTGCCAATGTAAATGTTCACATAAAGAATCATGTAATTATTTTTTAAAAATAAGTAATTTTAATGATTTCTTAAATTATCATTCAAACGTGTTAATCGTTGTTGACGACGAATTTCATAATAATTTGTTCCTGTAAATAAATTTTTTATTCTTGCTTGATATAATGGTAAATTATTTGGATTAGTGATGCCAATATATTAATATATTTTATTTGTTGTTTTTGTTGTTGCTGTATTTACTGCACGAAATTCGATATGCGTTGTTTGAGGATCAATTTGATTTGACGAATACTGAATCGAGGATAAATGTCATCAACTTTTATTGTATGTGCATAATAACGTCGTCTTTAACATAATGTAGGTGGTCGATTGTGTATTTTATGACGTTCTTCGGCATTTAACTCTTTACGTATTGGATGAAATTCATTTATGTGCATATATTGATTCATCGTCATTGAATGAAATTAGCTCCAGGTGTTGCATAGAAAAATCCTGATTATGATCCTTATGCAATAGCAATGAGCGAAAAATTTCTCGAGAAATTAATCAGTACCGCTGCTCCTACGAAAAGTATTCTGGGCGCATATATGAGTTATATTAGTTCATTTTTACGAAATTGGCAAACAATATACTATCATGATCATTGGAATTGTCTACAAAAGATTCAAACAAAATGGGATCCGACATGGTATTTTCGCTTCCCACAAGGCATTCCACCATATGATCAACTGTCGAATGGTTATAAGTTAAGCAGTAGAAATGTGGTTATTGTTGGCGGATTCATTCTGTTAGGATGGTTCCAATGATTTTTTAAATCATTTACATTTGCTGTCATTTTCCAAATTCACAAACAGCACAAAATCTAACTTCTTATCTGACATATTCCGTGTAATTTTAGTTTATCACCTATTATTACACCAGAAATTTGCAAAAACTAAAATAACTTGATGACAACGGTGAAGAAACATCTAATCCCACGTCGCTTTTTAGATTAGTGATGATGTATTCGTTCTTCTTCAGTATAAACTTTAGTCAAGTTTTCTCTCTTGCTCTTCTGCATCTATGCAGCTGTTTTTTTTTTTCATTTTCTGCTTTCTCATCAGGACAAACAGACAATTATGTTTTCTTTTAAGATTTTTTTTTAGGAAAAGAAAATAACTGCATTGATGAAATTAATTTTAATATTCGAAACTCGCTGTTTTGCTCTTAAATATAGTCACATATGACTAATTGTATAAGATTTTTCTAACGATATTTACGATATATATAATTATATTGTCTCTATAGGAATAAAGAATTTCTTTTTCAATTCTCTAAAGAGCATATAAGGATCCATACTCCCACCACATTAAGTTCTGCTTGAAAATTAGTCAAAGGATACCTTCATAAGTATGTGTCATTCTCTAATGTCGTAATTTTGTGACGTCATCTGCGATAAAGGCGAAACGTAAATAAAAAGCATCTGCCTATCACGTTGTATGAGTAATAAAGAAAAAGAATTTGATGAATCAGCTCTATATATTATGCGCGTTGTTTGGAAGAAAAAAGCAAATGACTGACATATAATAAAAAGTAAGCTGATTTTTATTACATGAAGAAAATTTTTTCAGTTAAAAAAACGAAAGTTACTATGAATTTTCTGTATGAAATAATATTTTTAAAAACACTTTTACATCAGTTGGAAAAACGTCTTATTCAAAAAAAAAATGTTAAAAAAACGCACAAAATCGAGATCATCATGATCTATAAATACTTGAACATTGAAATCTTCTAATATGTCGTAGAATCTAATGGTTTTAAGTTGATCAATAAACGGATATAGATACATGTGATTTTCAGAGTATCAAAGATCAATTCAGCTGTATAACCACTCATATTCATTCATAAAACCTGTAGTCTTCTTATTTTTTAGATAATTGATATTAAAAAAAAAATTTTTCACCTAGTGAGAGTATTATTTGTGTAAGAAAAACGATAATGGCGACCGTTAGCAAACATGACTACATGAAACACACATCAATGGATCTTAGTCTTATCTGTCCGATTTGTACAGATCCTCTGCAACAACCGGTATCAACCGTATGCATACACATATTTTGTCGAAGATGCATTGAACCATGGCTTACAAAATATAGTAAATCATGTCCAATATGTCGTTACCCGGTAACAAGAGAAAGTTTGATTCCTATCAATAAGAATATTGGAAATAGTAAATATAGTCGACAGGAAAATCAAAGTATCAAGGATGAACAAACTGGATTGAAGCAAGGTCAGTCTTGAAGTGATAACGAGAAGAAATAAGACTAATTTCTTTTAACGAGGTTTACAGTAAACGTTAGAATAAACTCATGATCAATATTGCTATTCTTAATTAATTTTTATCTTTGTCTTTTTTTTAGTTACTTCTACGTATCGTAATCCTGAGCTTGAACAACAAATTGCTCGATGCAGTTCTAAAGGAACTATATGTTTATCCGAACAGAATCTAACTGATGACGACATGCATATTGTTGTACAACATGCAATTATTGACAAAAAGTGTGCAAATCTCTATTTAACACAAAATCAAATCGGTCCTCATGGTGTCTCGATCTTAGCCAATGCATTTTATGGAAATCTATCATTAGTAGAATTATCACTTAACAACAATCAAGTGTCTGACAGTGGTGTGGAATATTTGGTATCAGTGCTGCTATTGCATGGTACATTTCTTCGAGTACTCTGTCTTTCAAACAATCATCTTACCGATGAAAGTGCACAATATCTGGCCATATTACTCGAAACAAATCATCGATTAACAAGATTATGGTTATCTGGTAATCAGATTGGTGATCGAGGAGTGCAATTATTAGTCGATCCTCTCGCTCATCGCAATACGCATCTTGAAGTTTTATCGCTCTCATCAAATCTGCCAATGACTGATTCAAGTGTTGATGCTCTCGTTAATATGTTAAAACATAACAAATCATTGAAATGTTTCTATATGAATAGTTCTGGTCTATCTATTGAAGCAATAACGGCATTAAAAGCAATCACAGTAAAAAGGCAAACAAAGATAACTGTTGATTGGTGACTAGCACGAGATATCCAAAAAATCTCTTGCACTCAAAAAATTTCAGTGTCTCCACTATACTACATTCTAAAAAACTCATTTTTACCTGATCATAAAAAGTTTTTATGACTATGAGTGACACTCAAAAACTAATGAGATAGAGAAATCTTTTTAGAAAGACGGTATTTTAGAATCTCGTTTTTGAGTGTCACTCATAGTCATAAAAACTTTTTATGATCACGTAAAAATGAGCTTTTCAGATTATAGTATAGTGGAGTTCCTGGAATTTCTTAAGTGAATAAGATTTTTTCGGATATCCAGCAGATGTCACAACTTTTCAATTAATGCCTACTTCTCTTTATACCAGAATGTTAATCCTGTTTTTTTTCTGATAATAAAACTAATTGAATTATCCAATTGAATAAAATAATGAATGAAAACTGCTTTAATATATTATAATTATCATCATCAAGAGAACTCAAAATCAACTTGCCTTGATTTGATGGATTTATTTTCAATATAGAAATCAGCTGATTCTTTGATATGACATACATGCAAAGAAAAGAAAAAGCTAGTATCATTCACTTAATAACATTCCATCATTTCATTGAAATAACAAATAATATTTTCTATTAAAGAATGGTTATCACTTCCTTCGAAGACTTATCTAACGAATTTTTTCATGATTTGTTTGATTATCTTGAGGGTTATCGTATATACAAGATATTTTCTAATTTAAATCATCGTTTTCAACAACTACTTCAATCTTCATTGCTTCGCTTAAAAATTGAATTTGATTTTTCAACATTAAAAATATTCAACACAGATGATTATAAACAGTTTTTACGTCTTCACAAACGTCAAATATGTTCATTTTATGTGTCTACTACATTAGAAGATGAAGAATGTCTCTCTATAGTTCCAATTATTTTATCATTGGAAAATCTTGAATCACTTACACTTGATCAAATGAATCAAACGATGCTCTGTTCACTACTGTCCAATTTAACTTCTTTATCTCATCTATATTCATTGACTATCAATATGAAATATCTTTCAAATGAATTGAATCCTATCTATCAATTGATTTTCGCGTTACCAAAGTTGAAATATGTAAAATATTCAACAGACGTTGATAGATTCAAAGATTCTGTTCCATTTGCTCTCAAAAAACAAACCAGCATTATTGAATACTTAGTGATTGATCATTCTTGTACTTTCAATCAACTTTCGGCTTTATTATCTTATACACCAAACATCCAACATTTGCATTTTTCACATTATGATGATAGTGATTTACCTTTGAAAGCAGTATTTCCAATTAAATTATTTAATTTAACATCTATTACATTCAATATTCCTTTTATAGAATTTGATGAATTGAAAATGTGCATTCGAAATATAGATTGTCCATTGAAATATCTACGTGTTAATACTCATTTAAAAGATAACGGTTATCTTAATGCTTATCAATGGGAAAAATTAATTTCGCAATACCTACCAAAATTAGAATATTTTTATTTTGATTATTTGGAAGATATCTTTGATGATTATTATGGTTCAATAAATATTGAAGATTGTAATGGATTTACATCATCTTTCTGGACCAAACGAAACTGGATCTTTGAAGTTAAAATCGATTCATTTGAAGTGTTATATTCAATTCGTCCTTATCAGTAATATCACGAAATGTTTTGTTTTTGTATCAAATTTATTTGTTTTTAGAAAGCAATGGTATGATAATCAATCATCTATCGATTTGTTGAAATCTGTTCGACTTATTCTTATCTATTCTTATTTTGATAATAGTTGTCAAGATTACCCGATAATAAATTTTGATAGTATTTCAACAGAAACTAAATTTTATCATTTAGAATTTCAAATAGAAAAAGTCGATTGTGGTAAATTAGTCTAAATCATTTATAAATTGTCTAAACTTAATTCTATTTTTTGTTTTATTAGTAAAATCCACATCGATAGAAACTATCATTCGTCGTCTTACCAGCAAGACAAATCAAATAATACAAATTTCTCTAAAGAAGATAACAGAAATCGAAGAAATTTATTTTCTCCTCAAAGCCTGTCCTTCGATGAATTATTTGCAAGTGAATAATATCAACACAAAGGATGTTGAATCCTTTGTGGAAAAGATTTTACACAAAATTGAGTGTGATTTCAATCGAAATCTTCGTTTATTGAATTTTCATCTTCCAACAGCAAACGATGAAATCGTTCGAAAACTTGAAGAAATGATCAATTCGAAAAAACTGTTAGCTGATTATACAATTAAACGTGAACTCGATCGTATTAGTATACAATGGAAGAATATTTATAATCAAGATTTTATGCAGTTTTTTATAAAAGATTGAAACAAATAAAATTAAACATTTTGATATAGCCGTTTTTACAAACAATTATTTTCTATTCTTCAAGCATGCATGAAATCCAGTTCTTTCCTTTTACTAGATAATAATTCGTCGTAGTAGTTTTAACAGAAGTTCAACAAATTTTCGTAGATCATCATGTTGATAATTCTACTCATCTAGACGTGCCAATCCATCTTACAATACGATATCTTTGTTTAGTATTTCTGTATCAGTAAGAAATTCTTCTGTAGTGAAATGATAGATATGTTTTTTTACATTCATTTTATATGTCTCTATTGAGAAAGATTGGTAATGAATGAAAGTTAGACAGAAACCAGATGTATACTTTGTTGAGCAAAACGTTCGCGATCACTTGCAAAAATTTTAATTTTTTAAGTTTTTTGTGTTTCATTTTTAAAATTTGTATACTCCACGTGTGCTAGTGTTAACCTAATCCAAGAAGAATAGTGCATATGGACGATTTGCAATATATTGGTACCGTTTCAATTTTTAACGTAAATTCGCAACAACTTTAGTTCATGATGACCGATTGAAATCATTTTTTTTTGCTTTGATCCTCTAGGTCACCCTCAGTATCAGGCAAAAAATTAACTTTTTATCACATACGGTTCTCAAGTTATGGGTACTATAAGGGTCAAAATTCTGTATTTTTCTGCTAATTACCGATATAATAGTGGGTTTCTATCATCTTTGATTGACACTTATAATCTAACTTCTTCTACCACTTTGTAGAGGATACTTTGAACGTTCAGAGAATGTAAATGGTCTGCTGCAATATCACAATTTTTTTGATAAATTTTGCTAATCTCTGAGGTTACAGACACTTATTAGTTTTTTGTCCCGCGAGATTAAAAACGTTGATGGAGACAAACAGCTTTTCATAGAAGATTGGGAAAGGTCTCAAATGATAGAGAAATGAACGCGCTATCTTTTGACGGAAAAAAAACTTTTTTTGCATCGCAATTTCGAGAAGAAAATTTCGATATAAAATCAAAAATCATAGTTGTCACAGTAAATGTCCCGCGAGATTTTCATTTTTGTTTTGCCTACAATTCATTCAAATGTCAATCTTTAGGAACGAAACTTTGCTCCTTTTTTTCAACTTGTGGGAACTATCTGTGATAAAAATATTAGTTCTCCACAATGGATAGTTCGGGAAAAAATTACATATTATCATGAAAATGTCCCGCGAGATTTTTTGAGTGAAACCTAAACCAAGTCGTAGACAAAACCATACTTATTTTACATCAATCAATTCCTCTTTCGAAGTACTAGCGATCTGACCATTTAATATTTCTGAAATAAATCGTTTCGGATAGAAGAATAGCTTATACCTGGAGTAAGTATATCTCAGATATGTGTTTCTCTGATGTCAACAGATTTTGTGAATTCAATAAGGTGTAATTGTTCTGTTGATATATAATCATGTTTACTTACTTGTTTTGAAGTTATGAATTCGGGATCCGATCTCATTGTGAAGAGAAAACTCTTAGGATTTCATATAAAATGTCGGTACTCTTTCTTACAATTACCTCAGGAATTATAACTCTTCCCAATAATCCCTGTATCTCCGCTATCTTAGTAGTGGTAGTCGGGAAATTTTTTTCTTGTTCTTCCCTAACATATAGTAAAAAAATCATCGGGTCAAAACATTTAATTTGAAGTTTTTTTTTTGGTCATTTTTTTTCGCAAACGGTACTAATATATTGCAAATCGTCCATATATACCAGTATGTATGTGTTTTGTTCTGGAGAAATGAGCCTTTTGTATTTTTTGCTTTTCTTGTTCTTTTTGATTCATGATACATGATGCGTTATTTCAAAAATGTGATCATACATCACATTTTTTCTTTTTTTTCTTTCTTATATGTACACTATTCTTCTTGGATTTTTTGGTCTTTTTTTCTTTTTTTTTTATCATTTTCCTTCTTTTCACATATACATTATCCTTGAACCCTACAAATAGGCTAGCAGTAGCACACACGAGGTATACAAACTTTAAAAATGAAACACAAAAAACTTTAAAAGTATATTTTCTTCACATTTTTTTGTGAAATTTTCAAGTTATATAACATTACAGCTTTGGTTCTGAGTTAGTCGTGAGAGTTATTCATGGTTGATGATTCCTTATTAAAGTGTATTCATTTATTGTGAAACTCTCCTTAGTACAAAGCAAAGATATCTCAAAAAATACTAATGATAATAATTCCTTTGTTTTGAATACAATAGAAAGTAAATTAATATCCATCTTTACAAACTCGACCATTTTAAACACAATATCAGAAATATCTGATTGACTAAAACTTGATTGATTGGAATCCCAGATCTCTCCTCGTTTAGCCGTAACTGTGTTTATTTGACTTGTGACTCTGATGTATACAGAGATACAAATATAAGAATGTATTTAGTTTGTAAAACCTTCGATTCACTCAAGAAAACAATCAATTGTCATGAAAATTTTCTATTGAATATTATTAAATTATTGTTAATTGATGCATAGTACGATTTGTATTGTTTTGTTCAAATATCCACTTTATATTAATAATATTGTGTAGGAATATAAATATCATAGAAAACTAGTCGAACTTACTACGGATTATTTTCTACTAACAACTACTTATATCAGTGAAAAGTATAAGATTCTCTCGATATATCAAATACCAATAATTTGATTGTTTCTGATTCAATCTTCAATTTGTATTCAATAATATATGATCTTACAAAACGAAAACAAACATTATTTACACATAATATTTTTCAATATAAAATTTAGCCATTTTAAAATATAGTCCTTATCGATTGATGGAGAATCCAAGCTACAAACAGCATTACAAAATCGTTCAGCAGAGACAGTGTCTTGTTCTTGAAATGCACTTTCCAACAGAAATTCTCTTATCGATTCAAAACGATTATCTAGATCAGTCATTGCCATTACTTTCGTCTTCCATTCATCATTAGTAACACTTTTCAATTCAATATCACAGTTTTTGTGCATAACATCTATTATATCTTTAAATCTTATTTTATTGTTTGAATCGATAACATGATAAATATTTCCATAAACATTTGCTTGAATATTACTCAAATAAACAATAGATTTAACAGTATAATCAACAGGTAAACCAATGAAATCTGAAACAATTATTGATTGTGGATAACAATTCATTTTAATAAATCCATTAATTAATAAAGTATATAGATCATGTTGATTACAAGCACCACTTTTACTATCAGCACATATTAATCCAAGACGATAAATAACAACTGGTAAACCAGATTGTTTTGCTTTATTCATAAGTTTTTCAGCAACCCATTTACTTTGTGCATAACCATTAGTTAATTTATCCGGTGAAATTTCATCAATAGATATTTCTTTATTAAAATAAGAAGAAAGAACACTTATTGTTGAAATATAATGTATAGGAATACAAGAAGATGATAGATGAGTAGCAAAATGAATAATTTGTTGAGTAGCATAAACATTTGATTGATAAAGTTGATTATATGAAAGAATAAAATTGACATGAGCAGCACAATGAAAAATAAGATCTATTTGATGATTAAGTGTTTGATAGATTTCATAATCTAATCCAAAATAAATTTTTGAAAGATCACCTTTTAATGAAATAATTCTTTGTTCATATTCATCTTTCCATATTTTATAAAATAACATATTTTGTCGAATTCTATCTAATGGATTTATTGATGATTGACATCGAACAAGACAAAGAAATTTACATTCACATGGATAAATCGTTAATAATTCTGATAATAAAAAAGCGCCAATAAAACCTGTTGTTCCAGTAATAAATATCATTGATGGATTATTCGATGATTTTTTATATCCAGTAATATTTAGATTTAAATCAATTTGAGAATCATTTAATAATTGTGATAAAATTATTTGTGAATATGATGAAATTTGAGAAGGATTTTGAATATAAGTTGTTAATTGTTGTAAATTTAATTTTGGATCAAAAAGTATATTTAATGGTAAAGATATTCCAAGATCACTTTCAATCATTCGAGATAATCTTATAGCTGATAATGAATCACCATCAACATTCACAAATATATTTTCTTTTTTATTATCTATTGAAATTTTCTCTTTTGTTATTGTTTCAATAATTAATTTTAATCTTTCTTCAATTTTATTTGTTGTTTTAAATTTATTCGAATAATATGCAGCTAATTTATGACGACAAGGTTTCATTGAAGATGTTAAAAGACCATTTTGAGGTGTAAATGGATTAAAATCAATAATTATTTGTGATGGAATTTCATGTTTTCGAAGTAATTCTTTTTCAGCTATTGAATAAAGATCTTTTAAAATTATATCAGATAATTTTGAATCAGGATTATTCATATCAAATTCTTTTATATTATGTTCAAGAATATATGATTCAACATATTTTATATTTGGAACAATAACTGCAAAAACGGAATCTGATAAAAGATCACCATGAATATAAATTTGTTCAATAAATGGACTTTGTATATAAATATTTTGAAGAAATTCAGGTGAAACAAATTGTCCTTGAGAAAGTTTAAAAAAATTCTTTTTTCGATCAATAACATGAACATTAATTTGACCATTTTCACCAGTTTGTAATTCAACAATATCACCCGTTCGAAAAAATCCATCTTCTGTTAGAGCACCTTGAGTCTCTTCTGGATTATTTATGTATCCAGAAAACATTTGTGAAGTTTTTACTAAAAGTTCTCCTCTTGGATATGGTTTATCATCAAGTGTATAACTCATTTCTTGAACAGATTCAAGACGATATTCAACTGAATCTTCAATACTATTATCAAATGTCACCCCTCCACATTCTGAGATTCCATAGGATTCCTGGACAGAACAATGTGTGAAGCATCGCTTTAGAAAGTTTAACACCACTGGACTAATCCGAGCACCACCTGTTGTAATTATTTTACATCTATTAGGAATAAGTTTTGAAAATTGTTGTAGAAGACGTTGTTCTTCTTCTGCTAGACATTCAGATGGACGTCCAGCAGTGTTCAATGCAAGCGCAGTTTGAAATTCAGTGTATATTTTATTCCAGATACTAGGAGATGCAGGAAAATCGGATGGTCTAACAAGAGCTAATTCTTCCATGAGTCGAGAAGGATCTCCTGTATAGAATGCAGTTCGACCTCCATGAAGAAAAGTTAGTATAATAGCATCACGATCTGCTGCCCATGCCAATGGTCTATAGGAAAAATGGATGTAATCTGGGGATGATGATGTTGATGATGGATATCGTCGTGGATATGCAGCTCGAAAGGCTTTTTCTGAGATCACAGCTCCTTTTGGAAAACCAGTGCTACCACTAGTGTATAGAATAGTGAGACAATCTTCAGGATTGGTATTTACAATGGTATATTGGTTTATAGAACCTTCTTTCTCAATATTTTCCATAAAGTGAATTGAGACACCATTTTCTTTTGTGACTGCTAAAATTATAGAATTAGAAGCCTTTCAGAACTAAGAACTTACTAGATATCGTATCAGGTATAGAATCCATGGAAACAATATGTTGAAGTGATGGACATTGTGAATGTATTTCAATAAATTTTGGTAACATTTTCTTATCACAGACAATAACAGAAATTTGTGTATTATTGATAATATATGTTAATTCACGATCATTAAATAAAGTATACATTGGTACATTAATGATATTTTGATAGATGCAAGCAAAATCGGTGATCATCCATTCAGGTCGATTAGCTGCACAAATACCGAGATAACCTCGTGGTTCAATTAAACGTCTTAATCCATGTCCAAAATTTGTTGACCGTTCACCCACTTTTTTGAATGTTAACCATGAATATGAATCTGTATAAATGGAAGAATTATCTTTCTCAATGTCTCTTGTACCCATACAATGACGATCATAATATTTATCTATGGCAGCTTGAATATCAGTTGCCATGTTTATTCTACGACGTTTCTTTTTTTCCACACGTCCATAAGCCAGCTCATGAACCATTTGATGCGGATGTGGTGAATCAGTTGTCATTGCACAATTTTCACAGTGATCATAGTCGTCACAGATTGTACAAGTGTAACGAAACTCACCATGATTTAATGTGCGCTCGCATTTATTGCAAGACCAAAAGCTTACTCTTTTAGCAGCACTCATTTTCACATTTATTTTAAAAGGAAACGCAGGTGAATAACGAATAATAATTTTCTTTTAGAAGATTTCGAAATAACCGTATGATATAAGATCTCTGCTACTTCAAGAACACGATAGAAATACGAAGAAAAGCAAAATTTGAACCTTACCGACACAATATTTGAGCTAAAAAGAACTACAAAGATAATTCTGTTCTGTATTGCATGAATCATGAGTAAGACTAGTAAAAGAAAGAAAATGATTGGTTTATTTTTTTTTCTTATTACTCATAATTTCATCAAACGATAGATGTCTTACAACGATCAATAATAATACGATAATAAACTACCGGATGACATTAATAGAATCGCCAAAACTTTATTTTTCTGCTTTGCATATATGAAAATCATCACAAATGTGTTTAACTTGGTATGAATCAAATATAAATTTATTGTTCATGATTTACTCATGATGACTGTAACTTCAAGAAAATTCTCAACAGATGTCCTTTTGATTATGTTATTTTTCATAAAAGTATATCATTATTTTCTCTTTTATTTTCATCTTTATGATTCGATAAAAATTAAATGATACTAATTCTTCCATATATTAATATTTTCAGTAATGAAAATCCACTATAATTGACAGAAACTAACTAGATGTTATTACCGAAAATATTTCTAGGGCATCATGTATCTTATTACACTCTACTTCTTTTTTGATGATCGTATTGGTATTTTTGGATTTGTTAATTAGGGCAATAGCTATTGTTATGCCAATGCAATCAGAGAATTGTAAGTCGAAGAGTTGAACGGCAACGGGAGCAGGTAAGTTTAAGCTTGGAATATTTATTTGACAATAAGAGATTCTCATTTATTTCGCTCTCTGCATATTAACATTTTAAGATAATCATCAATAAGTAATAATCAGAAATATAATTGAAATAGATAAACACACAAACAATATTATGGATAAGCAGAAATCTATTACGAGTATCAATGACTAAAATAGCATTGAGACTATTAAAACTTTATTGTTATTTTACTTTAAACATCGAAATTTTCTTTCTCGTCTGTTTATGAACAGCGTATATGGTAAGTTTAAAATTCGATTGATCACAAATAACAGAAAAATGTTCGATCGTATATGTATAAATTGTCTAGAAAGCCATTAAACAAGAAACAAATTTAAATATTTCAGCCGTAATGTTACTCAATAAACTGATTTTGTTTCCTCCGATAGAGTAGTATTCCTAGCCCGTATAATCATGAGAAGAGCGGTGAAGCCAGTAGGTAGCTAGAGAGGATTTACAATGAAAGACCTTGTATCGATAACCAAATTAATTAATCTTATTATCATAGGGCTGTTTGGACTGATTAGAGGGTTTGGAGGGATATACTCTTTTATACGGCTCGAATAGTAGTAGAGTGAATTTTTTCTGTCAGGCACCGAAAAATTCACTCTACTGTTATGAGAATAAAACATGTTGTTTGGATCATATAAACGAGGATCTTTCTCATCTTCTAGATTGGTCCAAACAACACTATGTTTCTTCCTTATGATAGTGAGGAAAGTCTTTTTGGATTCATTTTTATACTTAAATTTACACATCTTAAGGTTCAAAGATTTCTGTCTAGGCACACCATCAGTACGTCAAATTTTAAATTCGTCAGTTCCTCGATGAAAGTGATCATTTGACTCGAATAAGATCAATCAATTCGTTTAGCAGTACAAACTCTTCTAGTGAATGCTTCTTTCAGAAGAAAATTAGTGGCTTTAGTTTCTCTATTGAAAAACTCAGAAAATCAATTGGATTGTCATTAAAATGATTATTCTCAACTATTCCCTAGAAACTACACTTGCGTTTGTGAAGAAATATACATTCCATTTCTTCAAAGCTTACTATTCATTAATATTCACTGATGTTTCTGTTGAATGATATTTGTAGGTTGACTCAACGCATTTCTATGTCTATATTTTGGATGTCTGTACGAACAATTTGCTTTAACTGTTCCGGTTAAAACATGCAAGCGTAACTTCAGTAAAGTTACCCTTTATGAAGAGATCCATAAGAAACAAAATACATGATGCTACCATTTGGACGTATTTTATGAAAGTTTTTGATGAAAGATTTGTAAAATAGAATAAGACAAACATTATTAGAACCAGTTCGTTATAAACCGTAGGGATTTACTTGCACGAGATGAGCCAATTTTTTGATAAAATAAGCGGAAAAAGTACATCTGTCGTTACATTCTAGTTAAAGCTTTTTCTATCAGTTCATCACGAGAACCGTATTTCTTTGAAGGAATTAAAAAATGATCTAAAAAATCATCTGAGAAAAATTAGTAAGATGGAATTTTATGCATTATTGTTGCTTCTTTCGAATGGTGAAGACCGTGTGTGTTTACTATGATTCTATCAATAGTTATTCAAAAGATATTTTTAAAAATGTCTTTCTTTAAATGAGGCCATAATACACTGGAACTTTTTCCCATAGCACGTTATCACACAGATAGATTTTATACCTCCCATGTAGATGTTATTCTTGTAAATATGGACTAGGAACGCTCCTTTATCAGTAGAAAAAAGATTAATTTATTTCTTCAAATCACATTTGAGATATTCAAAATTTTCTTTATTTAAGGACTTTCTGGAAATTCGAGATAGATATCAATAGCGGCACCTGGTTTTCTTAAAACACTAGCACTAGTGATTCAGCTGTATGGCTTACAATTCTAGCCAGAAAAAGTGACTTGTTGACAAGTCTGTTTTATAAATAAAAATAACATTTCTATTAAGATGATATCTCTTCAAACAAGGATAAATTTCTTACAAATTCTTAAGAAAATACCTGTTATCATTTTCATCTTTTTCTTAATGACATCAAATCACTCAAAAAATAATATCTGAGTAATCATCTATGATCCTGCTTAATTCTTGATTTAGACATTCACAATAAAAGATAATGGGTTTTACTTTACATTAATAAATAATCAAAATATTCTTCTATCGTAGAACCAGATGACGCAAGATAATCAATAAACAAAAAAACAATGATCTTTTGCTCTTATTATATATGTTGAGACATTCGAAAAACCTTATAATTGTTTGAATACATGTTTTAAGGCGCTAATGATACATTGATGTTTTTTTTATAGTGTTTGATGTTGTCGACATATTTTCAACCATTATAAAATGATGTTTCCATATTAATTATATATGACATGAGAAGATAATAGTGAACGAGTATCATCTTTTTAAACAAATATCAGTTTTTATATCTTCTAACACTTAGGAATACTATTTCGATCAGATATAGATTTACTAGTGCAAAATGCATATTATATTTATTATTAAATAGTGACATGAGACGATATTTTTCTTTAACTTTAATAAATCGCAAATAAGGGAAAAGAAAATTTAAAATTTTTTTGAAATGAGTTTTAGTACCCTGTTATATAATCTTTAAAATAACTGTGACAACGTTTTGTTTTTACTTATATTCGAAACATGAGCGAGATGGAAAAAAGATGTGCCTTTCGCAGAACTCGAACCATGCATGATTTGGGCAGTCATCTGTTTAATATGGGTAATACTCTAAATGTATACATAAATGTCTGTTTACTTTCTTATATACTCGACCATGTTGACATCTGATACATGATGATTTACTGATGAATGAATCTATTATAACAATACGTTTCGTTATTAAGAAATACAACTTTTATCTACAGTTTATTTCGTTTCTTGTGTATCGTAGTGAATTTTTTAGACAATACTGGAGTATATTGAGTTGATTAGCACAATGCAATCTTAATTTCTTTTCAATATCAATAGGAAAATATTATTCTTGCTCAAATCGTCTACTTTATTTAGTTCGCACCAAACCTATTCTTAGTAATATTATAAATAAAATTTATCTGTTAGGCCATAGGGCCACTAAGTGAGTCTACAAATTCTTTCATATAGAGTTCTGATGGAGTTTTTTGACCAATTTCATGTGTATATATTGATTGTAAAGATTTTTTCTTCCATACAGGCAATGTTTGAGGAACAATTGCATCAGCTGGTGTTCGATTACTATATGCATATCGTCCACCAGTATTCAATGTTGCTTTAGGAAGATCTTGATATGAAAATCGATATTCACTATCAAGAGTATGTTGAGCTTTATTACGCCAAAAAGGATGTGTTCGATCATAAGCCAATGGTAAATGAAACCCTTGAGATGCCCCTAAAGAAAAAAAAACTCGAACATTAAATTGATGACAAAAAAAAGAAAACTTCACTTGCCGATATAATCCACTTGATATGTCGAATCTAATTGATTTCTTAATGCTTGTTTGGTTTCTTCTGATGCAAGATCACAAATACTCTCAGATCGTCGTGGCCAATAAGGAAATTGTTTATGTGGATGTGGTCGATTGGCTCTATTAGTATTCGGACGGAAAAAAGGTTCTCGTTGAACATTATTTTTATTAGTATAATCCATTGTATATATTGATTCACCGACAGGACCATTCAATTGAAAAGGACAACCAATTAAAAATCGTTGGCCAAATGGTGCACCTTCCGCAATTGATGATGATCTTTTTAATACAAATTCTCGTTTATATGTTGTTTCATATGCTCGATTTCGTGCAGAACCACAGGGTGTATTTGATCGAGAACGAACACAAGCTTCCATTGCCTTTTCTTACAGAATGACAACAATAGCCGAAAGCATGCATACATTATGGAATTAGTTGGTGATGCTTTCGAATAATTACAGACAAAAAAGAGTAACAGAACGTAAAAACTTCTCCCTGGAAACCGATTCACAACAGTTGTTAATCAAAAAGAACAAAAAAGAAATTCTATTATTGGACGAACAAATAATATATATTTGTATATTCTTTTTTACAGTCAACAATCATATGTTTACTAATTATGTCAAAGATGTACTATTATCTTCAGAAAGAACAACAACTTAAAGAACCAATCTTTCTGTTGGTAATTAGTAGATATTTTTAACTTTTCTTTTGAAAGAGAAAAGTAATAAAGAAAATAAATAGTGGAAGAACAATGGAATCTAAAACATGTAGAAGTCAAGGTAACCAACAAGTACATCAAATTCAAATGATGAGAAAAAAAATCTACTAATGATTATGAAGCAATGCGAAGTTATAGATCGATTCTATTGTAAAAGTTTTAAAAATAAGATCAAACAAGAGAATACATTTGCTCAATAGAGTGTTTACCAAATTTGATATATAATCAATAAGTTATTTATTCATTTATACATATCACCCGTATATACACTTGGACGAAGTTAAGTTCACTAAATTCAGTATTAAATGCAATTGAAGAAAAGTTTACAGTGATGCAATTATAGTAATATAACTGTAGTGCAACCTTTCTATTGTCAAAGAGAGAACAAAATGAGTTTAATTATAAAAAAAAAGGTCATGTTTAATAGTTTAGTTGATTGCATCAACAATGGGATGATCATATACTCATGTAATGTTTCATTATCAAACGAAAGTAATTCGTTTTGTATATGAAAATTTGTTGAATTAAATAAGTCACTGAAATGATGAATAATATTGGTATCATAGAAGGAAGAAAGTTAAAAAATAATCGAATCGATTCAAAGTTATTAATAATAAACATAGATATTGGATGAATTTCTTCTTGTTCACTAGCTACAAATGGAATATAATCATTTCCAAATAACCATCTTGTTATGCGATAATAAGTTCTAAAAGGACCAGTTATTCGATGTAAAAAGTCATGTGATGCTGATAAACTGAAAAAGAAAATAAATTAAATAGTCATATTAAATATAAACTTATAATAGTATTTACTGTTCACTATAAACTGATGTTGATAAATTATTTACAAGTAAATAACCACTCAATGTAATTGGTGAATAAAAACCAATACGTTCAAAATATAAAATTTTTTTAAGACTTATTGTACGACCAACCATAATTAATTTATGCTTAAGTGTTACTTTTGAAGCAGGTATAAATTTCATTGTGTTTTCATCATTGGTAACAACAGCTATATAATGTATATCTGTCAAACTAATTGTAGAATTTTCTGTCGTTATGAATGTATAGAAATAAGCTAAATTTAAATTAGTTTTTAAAATTTAAATTAAAATTTGAAATTATACAAACTTATTGTATTTGGTCCAAAATGTGGTATACACATTATTTCATCTTCGATAAGATGGTTACCATCGTTGTCCAATGACCATACTCGATCTCCTACTTTTAAACTACTGATTCGACGTCGTCCTCCACCAACAAGATTCACACAATCTTCACCAAAATAACATGCTATATACAAAAAAAGAACTGATACTCTTCTGAAGAAATCAATAAATACGAGACGAATGTACAATCTGATATGTTTTATTCATATATTGGAGTCAAAATGTCCTTTATATGCGTTAACAGTGTCATAGAAAATGGATACTTCATTCTCGAGATAACGAATATCCAAGAAAACTCGGTTTTTCTTAGTTCTCTGTAAAATGCGAATATTTCTTTGATATAAAACATCTATTTTTGCTGAATTTCTTAGTGCATACTAAATGCAATAAAACTTACATATTGTTATCCAGATTTTTTAAACTCAAATAATCATTTAATATTATTATAGTGGTGGTATCAAATGAATATAGTTCTAAAATGGAAAAAGAATTGCCTCTCACCTGGCGAAGTGGTTGTAGTCGTTGAATCAGTTGCTATAATAAAAACGAAATTTATAAAAATAGCGTTCTACGAAATGTGTAAAATTCATTTTTTATTTTCAGTTAAGAGAAAAATTGCTTAGACTAAGTTACTTTTTTATCAGTTTGTTTTCACAACGTTATCTCTCCTTTTAAAATCTTTGCTTTTCTTCCACTTGTTCATAAATGGAAAAATAAGATCGTTTTACATGAAAGTCAATAAGTATCTATCAAATAGCATTTCTAATAGATGGCTCTGGAAGGACATTCCAGGCTATACAAAATGAAGTATTCGTTAATTTTGTTTTCGTTTCTTCGACATTTGGAAAAGTTCTTTTTAGTGCATTCCTATACTGAAATTTAAGGCTCGGCAGGTTCATATTGTTTACTCTCATTATTTGTATTACTCTTCTTGATATATTATTTATAAGAAGTTTGAAAATAAAGATCTAAATATTTGTCATAATACTACTTGAATCAACCTTTATAGTTTAATATTTGACAGCTTGACATATATTTCAAATATACAAAATTATAAAGGTTTCTTTGCTCTATAAAATGATATGTGGAATACCTTTGTGTAGGTTTATTTATTAAACTTATTAATACTTCACAGAAGTATAATTAATAATGGAGATACTAACAACAATCAATTTTCTTCTAGAAGAAGATCGAGAATTGTTTTCTATTAGCGTTCATTGGATGTATCGTTGATTTTTGGAGTTATCTTCTTGCCTTATTATCAAATTCTTAATAAAATAAGTTCTGAAACACAAGGGTCATATGTAACATGCATAATTTTTAATTATTATGCATCAGCTACGTATTAGTAAATATAATAAGGCTGCACAGAACTATGGCATAAATCATTTTGTAGAGCAAAGAAGTCTTTACAATTCTGTATATTTAGAATAAATGTCAAGATGTCAAACATAAAAATATATAGGTTGCTTCGAACAGCATTATGAACCATATTTAGATTTTTATTTTCGAACCTTTACAACTCACATAATAAATCAAATGTCGGGAAGATTGATACATATCTTTGTATTAGATTCTATTTTGACTTTTCATAATTTAAATTATGATAGAAAATTGCTCTTTTTAAAGTAGAAGAAATCTTCCTTTACAAACTTAAATTTATCTCGTTTTTTTAGTCAAATCATTATAATACTCTTTCGTATGGTAGAAAAACACTTAAACAAGAGTAACCCGTAAAAAACTGTTCAAGTCGATCAACAAGAAGGAAAATGATTAAAGAAATATTATGAAAAATTCAATTGTATTAAAAAGTTGTAATTCATATATATATATATGAATGAATTGTACCATTATATTCTAATACCTAAAAGTTTAGTATTTTGATTTGTTCTCAAGTAATCCTTATTAAGATTGGGCAGTTTAAGATGTAATTTTATACATTCATTGGAGTCAATTTTACTCAATAAATCATCGATTATTTATAGTTATTCTTTGATACTTATATTATCTTTCAAATAGATGAACTTACTAGTGGTTTCAGTGGTTGAAGATGTCGATGTCGACGTGGAAGACGCTATAATCAAAAGAAAAATAAAGTTTCGATGATCTAAAAACTTTTCTTTTGACAATGGACTCAGATAAAAGGTTTGTTACTTATCATTTTCAATTTCTATATCTCAATTTTAAGATTTTATTCATATTTATATCATCGAAAATCTAAAATTCGAAGTATATGATTTACGAAGAAGTTTCAACAGAATTGTTCTCTTAATGAAAACAAAAGATTATCTTTGCAGAAGACATAAATACTTACTACTCGTAGTGACACTTGTGGTTGTAGTACTGGTAGTACTTGTGGTTGTAGTACTGGTAGTACTTGTGGTTGTAGTTGTGGATGTGGTAGTAGTTGTAGTTGTCGTCGTTGTTGATGTTGCTTTAGAGAAAAAAAAGATTTTCATTTGTTTCTTAATTGAAAATGTACGAGTTAATTCTGATAGAAATAGCTCAAAAAACAATGGAAAAATCTCGGAGACATTCGACTTTGAAATACTGTTTGCAATTTCTATTGATTTCTCGTTAGAAAACTATCAGAGTTTTAGATAAGAATGTGAATGGAAAGACATAAAGATATAAAGCAAGGTTTTAGTAGATCTTTTTTGAGTTTAGTAGACTTTAATAGAATCACTAGAGTGGTATATACTTCGATATATTTTACAAATATTGATTCCTACTTCTTCTTTTTGATGGAAAAGTACTAAACGGAAGTATTTTTTTTTACTAGCAAATAACTTCCTTTACTCTTTCGAATTATACATAACTTGCTTTTATCACATGTCTATAAACGAAGTGATGCATAATAAGAAAGACTGTTGATTCCTGATTTGTTACTCATACAAATTTATCTTTCAATAAAATTTCAAATCTAAAGTATTGCTTTACTTTTAAAAATCAATACAAGAATTTTGCACATAATTATTCCTGATGTTGAATTCATCGAAAAATAAAGACTTACATGTTGTTGTAGCTAAAAAAAGAATTGAAAATAAAATCATAGATAGTTGAATTTAAAAGAAAACTTACTTGCCGTTGTATAAGCTTAAAAATAAAAAACAAAGAAACAATAATATCATTACTAATATTTTATATAAAATTTAGAACTTACTAGTTGTTCTTGTCGTTGTTGTAGCTAAAAATTGAAAGATAATTTATATATATATTTTCTAATCTTTGTATGTCTAAAATGATATTTTTTTTTTAGGATTCTTACTTGTTGTTGATGCTTTATACAATGTACCCAAAAGAGTTATAGCAAGAACTATAGCAGCAATAAGAATACATAATATTATTGAAAATGGTACAATACGTCGACATGTAGATTTTGTTTTGTTTTTACTATAAAAAGAAAATTATAATAAAATAGATAAAAGAACACAAAAAAATAATTTACTTTCTGTTTGAATTACGTGGTCGATGATGTTCAATTATATTAGTTCTATCTGCATGTTTTTGTGGTTGCTATTTTAAAAGAACAAAAAGAAAAATAGATTTTTTAATTTAATAAGACGAAATTCATTTTTTATTACAAAAAAAATATAAAACAAAAAATGCAAATGTATTTTTTTTCTTTTTTTCTTACTGGAGATGATTCAAAACTTTCATTAAATACAATAGAACTAGCAGTTGCTGTACTGTTTATCAATGGATTGTGTGAATTTTGTGATGTTGCTGATGGAGCAATTCGACTTTGAGGATATCTTGCACTTAAAATACATGAGAACTAATGATATAATAACGAAAAAAAGAATACAAAAAATAATTTACTCTCTATTTGAATTATGTGATTGATGGTGTTCAATTACATCAGGTATTTCTTCATCTTTCGATGGTTGCTATTTTAAAAGAGTAAAAAAGAAAAGAAAACATAATAAAAAGCAAATATATTTTTTTTCTTTTTCTTACTGAAGATAATTCAAAACTTTTATCAAATGTAATAACACTAGAAGTTCTTGTATTATCTGTAAATGGATTGTATGAATTTTGTGATGTTGCTGATGGAGCAACTCGACCTTGAGGATATCTTGCACTTAAAATACGTGAGAACTAATAATAATAATAACAAAAAAAAAGAATAGAAAGAATCAATGAATATTAAGATCTTACACCAAAAAGATTACTACCAGGTCGATCAAGATTCAAATTACTTTGTGTTATACCAAATGCTGATTGACTATTTTTACGAAAATGAGGCATTGCTTAATTTGATTATATAAAATAAAATAAATAAATAAAATATTCATATAATAAATCAATAGAATAGAGAAAATAATTAATAATATAATAAGAATGAAGGATAAGTTACTATTTCTTTTAATGTATTTATATATACGAGCTTAAAGTAGTTTTTCATCCATTCTGTTTACGAATTTCACGACGATAATATAAATGCAGTACAAAGAACTTTTCTTCATCGCAAATTGTGCCAAGTGTACTTGTCTTTTTAACACTTTTAAAAAAAAAATCAATAAAAGAATAGTATATATGGAAAGCAATCTAATTTATTTTTATTGCTTCAATCTAATCACAAATTTCGAGCAGAAATATTGTATGTTTGTGTTTTTTTCTTATTTGTGCGCACGACTTCTTATACATGTAATGAAAAACAATTTTTTTTCAAGAAGATAATAAATCACATGAATAAATTCATACTCTGTTTTCTATGGAAATTTTGTTCCACAATATTTATTTTAATAAAATGATGATCTTATATTCGATATAAAAGTTAGCATTTGACATTGTTAACCTTTGGTTGGCGGGCGTGCTATATATACTACTTCGAGAAAATGTTATGTATGCTTTCAAACAAAAAAAATCAAAGTTTATTATACCCTAGAACACTTTTGATGATAGTTTTTGATTGAATAAACATCTGTTTTTACCATTTTAAAAAGCTTGACTTTTTCAAGAAAACTCCACGAACAAAGAGTGAATAAACACATGACCTTTATAATAATTATAATAACATGTCAAGAATTCAATGAATACCTTTAGTTTGTACTTAAATTTCATAAAAATTCAATTAATGAAAACAAAATCTTTAAGTTTCATATAGATTTATTTTCTTTTAATCATATGTATGCCCTATTGAATCTATAAGATAAAAAACAAAATTATGAATGAAAAAATTGTATTTACATTAGTTCCCTTCTTCGATTTTCCAACAATTAGAATAGACTAAAAACCAATAGAGAATATTTTATTCTCAATTATTCCACTATTGAGCATAAAACCTGTTATTCATTCAGACTAATTTAAGATAATTCAGCCGAAATATTCAATATTTGAAAATTTTGTACTTAATATTGTCACGAAACATTCGATTGTATAAACAACTTATGTACAAATACATAACATTAAAAGCTTTATCCAATATTACTTGCTATATATTCAACACTTTTTCACTCTACTTTATAATATTCTGTACTTCTTTGGAAACATAAATTAATCAGATCATTTTCATTTATTCAATTTTACTTACAAATAGTTCTCATCAACATAAACAAAAGTATTCATACATATTTTAGCAAAACAATAATCTACAAAGATTCATTCATACATAACAACAAAAATTTTTTTTTTATAAAGCACCATAATAGAATATAGATATGATTGTTAATTAATAGACCAAAAAAAAAAATACAGAATAAATAATATGAAGTATAATAAAGAAAGAAAAACAAATTAGATATATATATCTGACACTCGGTTATAGATATATTTAAGTATTACGTTTGATACTTTCTCTTGCTGCATTAATTAATGGTACTAAACTTAATAATGGTTTTGCCATTTTTAAAAATGGATGCTGAAAATAAAAATAAATTTATTTTTTATTTTATATATATAAATAAAATATACTAACTTGAAGAAGTTGTGATGCATTAGCACGTTTATCAACATCGACTTCAAGACATTGATCAAGAAAATTTTCAAATAAAGGTGAAAGTTTTTCACGACCAATTAATTCTGGTTTACCATTTGTTGCAATTAAATAAAGTGCCTTAAATTAAAAACAATTAAATTATATTTTATTAAAAAAAAAACTAATTTCTTTTTTATTCTTACTCTTAATGGACTTTCATTAAGATATGGTGGTTCACCTTCAATCATTTCAATTGCCATAATTCCTAAACTCCCTTGAAATTAATTAAATAAATATTTTTTTTTGTATTTTATTTAAGAAATTTTCAATACTTACAAATATCTACTTTTGGTCCATATTGTTTTCTAGTAACAACTTCCGGTGCCATCCTATATAATAAGCGAAATAGATTAAATATTATTTCTTCGAACAAAACACAGCTAATTCACGAGAACTTTTGTTTTCTTACCAGTATGGTGTTCCAACCATAGTTTGTCGTTTTGTTTGATCTTGTGTAATTTGTGCACAAAATCCAAAATCAGTTAATTCTATATAAAGTTTTTTTTTCTCGTTTTTATTTAAATATTAATTATTCAAAATAATAAATACATACTGACATTTCCTTCAGTTCCTAATAGAATATTATCACTTTTTATATCTCGATGAATAACATGATTTTTATGAAGAAATTCTAATGCTTGTAAAACTTCTCGACATACAGCTGCTATATGACCTTCTTCCATAATTGTTTCTGTTACAACATCTGTTAATGATCCACCTGGAAGATATTCCATAACAACCTATATTTCAAAAATAAAAAATTAATAAATAATTTTTTTTTATTATTTTGTTACCCAAAGTTCTTCATTAAGTAAATATGAATCTTTATAATTAACAATATTTATATGTCGATTATGTTTCATAACAGCTATTTCATTAATAATTAATTCTTTTTTAGGTTGACTAGCTAAATTCATTTGTTTAATAGCAACTTCTTCACCTGTTGCTAATTCATATGCTAATAGTACTGTTCCACTTGCACTAGAAAAATAAATAAATAAAAATCAAAATATTATTTTTCTTTTATATTAATAAAATCAAATAGTTTTATTTATTTACCCTTGTCCAATTTTATCTTTACTTTTATATTTTTTATTTGGATCACCATGTGAAACAATTAATCTTAATTTTCCAAAGATTTCTTCATCGGTTAATTGTTTTCGTCTTAATTTATCACCATTTGATGTTGTTGTTGTTGTCGTTGATGATGATGATGATGATGATTTAATATAATCATCATCAATTGGTTTTGTATACTAAAAATCAACAGACATGTTTAGAGAGATTTTTTATTGTAGTCAATATCGGTCCTTAACAAAGAGCCTGCCTTTACTATTAATATGAGAAAAAATCAGCTCTTTTGCTCGAGCTATAGTGGAGATATTCAATAGAACAACGTTTTTATCATGTCATATAATAAAAGAAAATGATTTACATACAATGCTTTTAGTTTTTTCTGGTCTTGTAGCAATAGGTGGTGGTATTTGATCATTATCATAACAATTGAAAATTTGTTCTGGTGACTTGAAAATATTTAAAAAAAAAAGAAATCTTTCTATAAAAATGAATTGTTTTTTTTTAAATATTATGTTACTGATATTAATTTATCTGAAACAAGAATAATTGTTTGTCGAAATTTATCAGCTAAATCAGCGGATATTGGTGGTGTTATATCTAGAAAAAAAAAAATTATTAATAAAAAAAAAAAAAAAATTTTTTTTATTACTTTTATAAGATGTATACATAAATTTTGATTCGAGTTTTTGTGCTGCATGTTGATAAAAATCTAATGCATGAATAACAGCTTGAGGATTTTGTTTTTGTTCTTGTTTAGTTATTGTAGAATTTTGTAATAAACTTGACCATATGTCAGGCATACCATCAAATTCACCTGTTGAAGAATTATATGTTACATGAATTGGATGATTAAAATTTGTTGGACGTGATATTGTTAATTTTGATGGATCTTTTTTTGTCCAATCTATTAAATATTTAAAAAAAATAAAAAGTTTTTTTTTTAAATTATTTATTTAACCTTTATTATTTGATTTTCTCTTTTTATTTAATTCATCATCTGGTAAACGAGGAAGAGGTTTCATATCAAGATTTGATGTTAAACTAAAAATAATAATAATAGAAAAAAAAAAGAATTATTAGAGAAATATATTGTTATAATATATTAATTATACCCTGAAATTGAATCGACACGTACGGGCGGCGGTGGTGGCCGCTGCTCGTTCATCATCGATATTTGAAAATACATTTTTTAATAGAAACTGATCCCAAGAATAAGACAATGATCCATAGTTTATCTAAACAAAAGACATCGATTAGAAGAATAAATTAACACATTTTATTTGTTTAATGGATTAACCAATCGATCAATTGTTCGATTTAATTATTTACATGAACAATGTACAATTCAATTGATTAATAATACATTTAATAACCTTTTAAATAGAATTTGAATTATATAAAATAATACATTTCATTCTATTTTTTTTTTCTTATAGTATATAATTAAAAGAAACTAATCAATGATGTAAGTGACATCTGTTCAAAACTATGTTCAAGATATTATAATACTTTTTTTTTTGTTACTGATTAAACTTTTATTGAATCATAGAAAAAAGTAGATTATTATTTGAAAAAAAAAACAACAAGTTTAAAATTAATATTTCTCTGGAAATTTTTCAATATCAATAGGATATTTTCTAATAATCACTTTCTTTTTTCGATTAGATTGCATAACATACATAAATACAAATGCTATACTAATATCCGAAAAGAGAAACCAAATAAATTCAGGTCCAATATATTGTGACCAAAATGGTCCTTCCGATTTACATATATGATCTGCACCAAATGATGTTGCAAATAAACCAAGTGCTCCATAAAGTCCACCGATCAAAAGAGCTGGTAAAGTACGACGTCTTGATTTAATACATAATTGTGTAAGTAAATAGATAAAACAACAAATTGATATAACTCCTACATAAAGTACAAGATGTATCCACGCCCAATTATTCAATATTCCCACAGTCCATAAGACAAAAACAGTAAAATATGAAGCCAAAAGTAGACAACGTGTACAAATTGATTTTGGATTTAAAAAGTTAACATCACATAAACCACAAAAAAGAAAACTAATTGCAATATTTGTTGTTAAACCAACATCAATAACTGCAACAAGTAATTGTATAAGATCCATTGGATCTTCATCAGTATTTAAAAGAATACTTGATAATTTTTTTTCATCACCTAAAAAACAATGTAATATACCAGCTGATGTCATCATAATGCCATAAAGAAAAAATGTTAGTTGATATAACCATCGCGCAGAAAATTTTCCAGATAATTTTGAAATACGTTTTGAACAGTATATACCAAGTGCTAAAGCCAAAATACATGTTGGAAGAAGTGTAGGTCTTTCAATACATAATTTAAATCCATCAATATCACCAGTACACCATTTTAATGGTGAAGATGGACATGATGTATTGTATGATGGATTGTATCCATAAGTATAATCTTGCAAAACAAGAAGATTTTTCATAAAATCTACCATATTTTTTTCTTGTTTCGTTGTTTTGTTTTCAACGCAATAATGAAATCAAGAGTATATATATTTCTTATCAAATGATGATGGTAACTCTTTTTTTATCTTATAGAGTTGGATACTTTTTTCTCTTTGGTAGATAATGATAACTACGAATAATATGTTAGTTGACTTTAGAAGGCATCTGATGTTGATTGTTATCTAGAAGGATTGAGTTACTTTTAAACGAGATAAATTTAATAATTATATTACGTAATACGAATAATTTTATGTTACAGAATTATTTGTTTTGAGAAATTTTAACGTACATTAATCAAGCTTGAGGTTAAAAATTTGTGTACATATACGATGTGACATATGTAGAACAATAACATCAACCTGTTCTTTATTAATTGAGCTGGAGCGATGTTATGAAGAGTAGCAGCTCATACTATTGTGAGCCTTGTAATTCAAGAATAAGAGATCATTATATAGTCCTTGCTGCAAGGGCAGATCCAGCAAATCAGTGAGGGGACGGCGGTTTGTCTGAGAGAGTGGTAGTCATAATCAAATCTTGAGAGTTTTGAAATCTAGTTGAGGCGATACAGCTCTTTTTCTTTCTCGTTTCTGCTGATAAAAACAGGGAAAAAATCTCACGAGAGGTGGTGGTCGTCGAATCGCCCACTGGTGACTTCATCACTGCTCTCGCATATACTCATCCGTTCTAGAAATTTCATGATGGGTTATTGAGGTACTCAAAAATTGCGATTCTATTGCCATTATGGTTGCTCTTCAGGAGCATAGCATGCTTCGTAGTATCTGCATTTTATTATTCGTAATATCCCAAAGAAAATACTCTATAATGCACAGTTCGATGAATTAAGCTTAGATTATAAATGACTGTTGGACAAGTTTTGTTCTCTGTATTTTCTATATTAATAACGATATTTATCATATGTATGAAGTTTATTTTGAATGAGATATTGATATCGAGGAAGTCATTCTTGACTGTTCCAGAAATTTTTGCGTGACCTGTAGATAAGGATAACTTATAATACTATCCAAATAATTTTTTTTTTGAAGTATTCGATCTAAAAAAAACATTTCTCATCTTATTAAAAAAGAAAATTACACTAAATTTTAGAGTTTGTATATAAGTCATAGCTTATTATCTCACCTGCTTCTGTGATATATATATACATATATATATATATATATATATATATATATAAACTTTAAATATTTTGAAACTTATCTTATAAGTTTCAATCAATAATGATAGCAAAATTATTGAAAATATCTAAAATACGATTATTTCTACTACAATTAAACAAATAAAAATGAATAGAAGAAAAAAAATTAATTTTTTAAAAGTTTGTTGTATATGGGTGTCTAGCAAGCCATAAAGCATCAGGTCTTTTGTGTGGTTTAATAACAAGTGTATGACGTAATATATCAAGGAGATATGGATCACGTGCTGAATGTTGATGCTTAGGAGGACGATAGCATGGAGGATAATAATCAGGTGGTGTCATATAAGTCATACGATACAGAACAGCACCCCATGACCAAATATCTGCTTTTGTTGTATTCATCTCCGTATGAGTATATGAAGAAGTTGTTACTTCAGGTGCTGAATATGGTATAGTACCGTTAGGTCCTATTCTAAATGTATTAAGAAAAAAGTTATGGTAAAAATTTAAATACTAATATATGCATTATTATCTTTCATTCAGTCATATATTAGATTTTAAGATGCCAGTAATTCAAATTTCGAGTAAGAACCTTTTTTTTACAACATATAATAGAAGGTAAGCTGCTGATCATGAAAAATAACTTTTTATCACACACACATATGATTTTCAAGTCAAAACATTCCTTCTAAAAACTACTCTGTATTTTTCTTTGTGCGTTTCTTGAACTTTTGACATTATTGTTTTCGAAATCAGCGTCCAAAATAAAGTCTAGATAGTCAAATAAAATATTTTATAAATCAATTTAACAACTTTCATTTTGTCTTATTTGTTTTAAATGTCGTTCAAAAACTTGATTTTTTGATCGTGTGTCACACAATCAAAGTTGCCAAAGTAGGATGTAAAGCACGCCATTTGACTCAGTTTTTTCTGTGCTGATTAAAAGTCTTATTTAAATTCGAAAAGTCGATGAATACTAGTTAAAACGGTTGTACTCAGAAAAAAAAAGAAAAGAAAAGAAAAAAAATCGATAGGTAGCGTGGCGAAGGACGGTACGATGAGTTACATGAGATAAAATATTTGATTGTATGACTTACGTCAAAAAAATTAGCTACGTTTACACTAATCGGATTATACGCGTTGCACGCGGCTTGGTTCGAAGTGCAACCATGAAAAAATTTTATGATTTAAAATTAATTTAACAAATTGCCTAGGCTTAGTTTTTGATATTGAATTCAAAAAAAGTATTTTCAACAGCTTGAGAAAAGCACAAAGTAAAATATATGGTATATTTTTAAAAAAATGTGTTTTGTGATAAATATGATATCTTTTGAATTTCTCGTGATTAACAGCTCATGCTCTATCAAATGATGTAAAAGGAAAGATCGCACTCGAAATTTCAATTACCTACACTTTATACTAATATTTAAAAGATATTCTTCTAATAGATTTCATTTAATTATCATTGAAAAATTTTACCTTTTTTCAAGAGCTCTTTGAGCAATACCCAAATCAACTAATTTTATTATATTACCAGGAAATACGACCAGATTATTGGGTTTAATATCAAGATGTACCTATATAAGAACAAAATCATAATAAATAAAAATTACTATTAAACAAAAACAATACTTACAATTTGACGATTATATAAAGTAACTGCAATATCAACTAATTGTCTCCATATTGCTTTTCTTTCCATAGATGAAAGTGATGACCGTTGTGATAGAGCTCTTTCTAAATCTTGTTGACCAAGTTCCATTACGATAAATGATAAGCCTGTTTGATCATGAAAATCAAAATCATACATGTGTACTATATGTCCTGATGTTTTAGCTAAACGTTTTGACATTTGAATTTCATTTAAAAACGATTCAGCAAATGATGCTCCTTCAATTTTATTTATTGTTGCAATTGATACAACTTTAATTGCCACTGGTTGATCTATATTATTAAAGAGCATTTCAAATTTTTCAAATGAAAATAAATAAAAAAATTAATTTACTATCTGGAAGATGACGCGCTGCATAAACTGAACCAAATGCACCTTCACCAAGTTTTCTATCAAATTTATATGGTTGTTTATTAATATTTATTGTTCGATTTTCAAGTGGCATTGTTCGTATTGTATAATATGATCTATCAAAATTTGATACTGAACGATGTCTTCGATCTATTATTTATTAAAATGAATTTTTTTTTAATATCATATTAAAATTATTATTATTGAAATTTCTTACTAGGATCATACATAGTGAGAGTTGAGTGTACTTGTCCCATTAATACGGTAATAACAGAAGAGAATAATGATATTTATAGAGAAGCAAAAAAGAGACGAATATTGAATATATCAACGATAGAAACTAACGACACACGACTATTATACAAAAAAAAATTATAATTAATGATAAGAGAAAGAAAAAAAAGTAATATATTGAAGGTGAATATCGTTGTCATTGATCACCGTAAAAATAAAAAATTACACGTGATGGCCAACTGTGTTCTATATTATGACATGACATTGTATAAATCACGATTCTATATGAATATCATGTATGAAATGATATTTTACAATTTTCAATTTCAATTAATAACTTAAAATGAATTTTCTTCTAATGTTTTTTTTAAATAAGTTTAACTACTAAAGGTTCTGTCACTTTCAAATATTTAATCAAAGAAAAAACATTTTGTTATTTTTGTACAATATATGTTCGATACAAAGTTTCATCCTTTCAATCCATTTCTGAAAGGTCTTTTAGTATTCATGAATAGGCGTTGATCTAAGCATCTTGATTATTGCTATAGCTAAACTTGTATCATCTGAATATTGATTAAGATCACGTTTCAGATAACTGAACAACTAAAATCTGAAGGAGTAAGTTCAGGCAAGTATGGTGAATGAGCCTGTTAGAGAATGATATGCATCATCCTATTTTCTTTTCGTTCTACGTACGTATTTTCTTTCTGTTCTCTTCGCACATGTGAGTTGTCATTGTACTATTCAAACTTCGTCATCTTTACGTTTCATTATTCGTCGCATTGTCTATCTTATATTCCATCATCATTTCTTTTCATTACATCAGCTTCTCTTCAGAGCCATAACATTGATTTTTTTTGGAAAAAATCAAGAATAATATTTTTAGTATGTAGTCAAGCATTATTATGGTGCAGCTTAATATCATTTGTTGTTGATGATAGTCTTTTCTTCTGTAATTTTTTGACTAACTTTTTTAAACGTTGATTATAATAATAAATAGCATTAATTGATATTCCAGACGGTAAATCATGAATAATTAATGATCCATTTGTCATAAAAAAGATTAAAAAAAGCATAGTTTTTTGTTCAAATTGTTGTCTTTTCACTACTGTTGGAGGACCTTCATTTTTTACCATCCATACTTTAGGTTGCTGTTTTGATTTGATATTCTGATGCTAAAATCAACTTTCATCACCAGTAATTATATCACAGTCTCCAGGTACCATTTTCAAATTTTTGTAAATTTTCGATGAAAATATCTATACATCGTGGTCATTGTTCTTCTTCAGTAAATTTATGTGGTACTCATCTTGACGCTGTCTTTGTTAAAGCTAGATGTTCCTTGAGAATAGTATATACACTACCATGCAATATATTCAGTAATCATATGTAGATCATCGCGTTCATCTGATCATTAACAGCATCAATATTTTATTGAGTAATGGCGATTATTGGACGACCAATTCGAGTATTATCTATCACTACTAAAAAAGGTAAAAGTGAGGAATAAAACCAATTAGGATCAAATTTTAGACAGCTGTTGCCAAATTTTTTTGACTACCCTTGATAATTTTAACAAATATTTATCTAGTTTCTTTCTGCTGTTGAAAATAAAAATTATGGAGAGGCTTTTTTCAAATTTATTGTTATTATTTTATCAATAATATTTGATTTATTGTGATTTTGATAGAAGAACTTCATATCTATAGTTTAAGATGTAATAAAAATGATTCTTTTATTGCATTCTAATGTTGAACAAATGGAACTATATATTTACAATAGTAAAAAAAATCAAATATTTTTCTGTAAGAAAGAAGTTATAATGAATAGAAATAGTAAAGATTTATTTTCATATAAATAAAAACAAACAAGACAGTCATTCGTCAGCAGTTATCAGATAAAATAATCAAAAATAATAATAGCCAATTCTTATTTTGAAAAGAATAATTGGATAATTCTAGCCTTGATTCATATGATTTATTTTGATCAATATTTGTACTATTGTATGTATATGTATTACTTTGGTTTATCTTAATTAAAATTTATAAAAAAATTAGCTTATGAAAATGTTGAAGATAAGCGTATAAATTGAAAAACAGTAGGCAACTTATTATGGTTATAGTTATATCAATATGGGAGAAGTTAGAAATGATGCTTTTACCTATATTGTTACGACTGAATATTTTAATAAAAACAATGGTAACTTTCTAGATAAAAGTAGAAGATATTCGACAAAAAAATGTGTTAAATGTTTATGGATATCTCACTGAACATAGTAAAAATTCAGCTTATCATACTATTTGTATTGAAAAAGACGAAGATAATGAATCCTTAATTATACTTTGAGAGTCAACTCCAAACTATGATGTCTGTTATTAAAAATCTATAGATCTCTATTCTTAATTATTTGCCATATATCAGGTTAATAAAAATTCTATTGTCAGACTGATAATTCTAAAATATTAAGCTATAAACAAATATTTGCATCAACAAAAGATAAGGATATGAAATGAGTCTATAAGATCAGATTCTGAGCCAACTAAGATTAGAGCAGCTCAAAAATTAACAATCGCAAACAAAGAACGACATATTGCATGTGCAAGAAAATCCGATACAAATGGCAATGGACTAAAATTGTTCATACTGATACTTCAGGAATATTTACAATTGAAGGTCTTCACCAAAATAAAACTGATGTAATTTATACTTAAGATCAATCTGAAATTCTTGATAATCTATGAGAAGCACCAATAAACCCTGTTAATGTTACTCAATGATTATGAGATCAATGTCGAAATGATAAATGTAAAAGAGTGTGCATGATCGATGAATTTTATAGCAGATTTTTACGTGAAAAGCCATTCCGGTAATTAACGGAGTAGTAGAAGAGTTCCATCGAGCTATTTTTCCAGATGATCGAGATTTAAAACACAAACAATTATGGATGTTGTTTATGATCTTTTTTGAAGAACGAATTGAATCAAATGATGAAGACTCCAATTTTACAGCTGTATATCCTATTGAAAATATTTGGAGAATTATAAAGGATAAAACAAGAGGAAAAACATTTGAAAATTTTTGGTCATTAGTTGGTTTTGCTAATTCGAAATGGCAGAAATTACATTTGAATAGTATGAAGCAATGATAGATAACAAACCTAAACACCTTGTAAAGATGGTACAATTGAATGAGAATAATGTTTGTGAACATTAATTTGAATTGATTTTGATTGTAACATCATGATGACGGAACATTGTATAACTACAATAACATTTTTTAAATGAAATAAGGTTTTTATGGTTCTAAAATAATCATGGTTAAATTTTATTTTGTTGTGAAGCATATATCTAAGTTTATAACTTTCTTACTGAGGGTTAAAAAGACTGGTCACAGGCTGTTTTGTAGAGCGTCTTTTACTGCACCTTCCTATCATACAGATAAATTTTTAAGTATGTATTTTAATACAAAAAAATTATTTATACAAATCGAATCAGCAAATCTGGACTACCCTTTATAGACATGATACAAGTCAAGCAGTTCGTTTTTATGTAACAAAGTGTCAAAAAAATTAATCAATATTTTCTATTAGTATGTTGATTTTATTAGATGGTTACCGTCTGAAAAATTTTTGGTAACTATTGTTCGATTAACGTTGAATATATACAGTAGGTTCGAAAAAGACTTATATCTTCTTTTAAATCTCGTAAATTTCAATTTAAGGTTACTCAAAACAGCTTTGACCTTATCATTATGCTGTATTTCTGTTGAAAAGACATTTTAACTTATGCTCCGACAGCTGTAAGTTTCAGTTTTTCAAAATATTCAAGAAATACTCTGACCCAAGTAAGAAAAAGCAAACTCTGAGGATCCGACAAACTGTCGAAATCATAAAAACTAGTTATAGTTCTGAATTGTAGATTCTAAGTCTTCATTTAGTAAAGACTATTCCACAGATTATGGTGAAATTTCCGCCGTGATTTCTTTTAGGAACAATGGATTTATAGTTTCTAACTAAGCTACTTTTTTTAGTGTGATATTTTTTCTTTTACGATTGATTCCATCGTTTGCTGAAGCAGAACAATTAATCTTAGTTTAATAGTCTTATGAGAATAAATCATGATAATGTAGAAATCAAGCTGAAGTATTTATTAATTTACTGTTTATGGTATATAGTGATGCCAAATGTTCATTTATAAATGACTATCGGCGGAAATACAATGTAGTTAGCATCAACCCTTATTGATATTTTAAATAAGAGTAAAACAATTAGTTTGTATACTAACAGTGAAGGAAATGCATATACCTTCGAAAAAACATTGAAGACTATAATCTTACAAATCAAAACGTTTCAATTACAAATAAATTATTTATTTTTAGTGGAACGAGTATTTCAGATTCTATTTCATATCCTTATCAATAATTTTCTCATAAACTTTAGTTTATCCCTTTATAAAGTAAAAAATCAGATTTTACTTTAACAATTGATACTGCTTAAGAAATCAATTGATTAAGTACGTATGAAAATTTTATTTATTCATATATGAAAACTTCGTAAATCTAGTTGTTATACAATCAATAATATGTAGAATAAATATATATAATTAGTACTTTCGACTCATTCAGGAGTCATCGACGGTAATAATGTACGAGTAATTCATACAAATTCCATGCTTATTTTATCAAATTGGTATTAATATTGAAAATTAAGTGTACGCATATGGTTTCAAAAACAATTAATTTTATTCATTATACTAATTTTTAGTTAACATCTGCTCCCAAAAATCTAGATCAAATCAGAAGCTATGCGTTCATATGAGAGACTGTACACTTTTCTATGATTATCTTGTATCTTTTCTGTTGTAAAAAACTTTGTGTTTTGCATGATTTTCAGTTGTGTGTAATAGACTTGATAATGGTGGGTCTTTGGCAAAAGTAAACACATATGTTTGAAGCATTGGAAACGATGAAGCCAAGAAAACCATTTGAGCTCAATTGAGTTATCTCAGTTCGAGGATTACGACTATATTTCATCGTACCGTAAACATGTGCACATGATCAGCACCACTTGTTGTCATCATCACATCAACGTTTTTGTCACTGAACAGGAAGTAACATTTTCTTAAAGAATGTCATGACGAATTGTAAGCGTCTTAATAAGTCAAACGAGATATTTAATGCAGATGAAACCGCCTTCTCGCACATAGCAAATGTTGATTAAAGTTAAAATCGTTGGCTTTTCGAATCTCTTCCTCATAATATTAGGCTACTCGTTAATCGGTCATTTATGTTGCCGACATGTTTTCGAAGCTAACAGCAACATCAGAAAAGAATATTGCACAGCTGTCGTCGGCATTAGCAGTGATAAATAAATATTACCTTCTTTACTGCTGTACTCTGTTAAAACCTTATGGCTACATGATGTAAGAGAAACTTAGATGATTCTTATGAAAATATCATAGAAGAGTAAAATGCAGAAGAAAATTAATTTTCAAAATGCTTTTCTACAAATTTTTCTTTTTTTACTATTTAAGGGCTCGATTGATTCGCCTATTTACAAGTATTGGCTCGCGTAACTGTTTATATTATAAACAGCTGATCTGAATCGTGTACTGTTATGGATTATCGACAAATGTACCTCACATATCAGTTTAAAATTTTAGTAGCTACGAAAAAAAATAAAATGATGTCTATTGTTACCAGGTAATTCATTAACTTCACCTTTTTTCTCTTCAAAATAATATGATTTTCTTTAAAATCAAAAATAATTATAGAGAGCATAAATTTTCCATATACAATTAATATAAGTGGAGCAATAAGTTATTCAATCATATTGAATTATGTGAACTTTTATTTCGATAATATTCCACGTTTTGAACTGCTATGAGTTCATTGTCAAAAACCAGAATCTTGCACTGTAGATGTGGACAAGCATCACTTAGCCTGAACATGTAATTTTGAACCTCTTCGCACCACCAGATTATTCTGTATTAAATTAAAATAATTATAGAGAGTGTGAATTGTTCATGTACAATTGATTGAAAAATTACATATTCAGGTTTTGATGATACTCGTTCTCCATCTAGAGTACAAGGTTCTCGTTCTTGAAAATCGATTCGTGGTCGTTCGAAGCGTCGAATATTATCAAAATAAAAATTCATATAATTCAATATGATTGAATAAATTAATGCTCCATCTATATTAATTGTATAAAATTTTCTTTATTTGTAATTTCTACAAACGAATAAATGTTGAATATTAAATCATTGCTTGTGTCTAGTCCCAATTTATTTCAAAAGTGCGTTTAAATGTGTTCCAGTTCGAAGTGAAAAATTTTAATATTAAATAACAGTTCATCTCAAATTCGAACTTGATTGTGATCAGAAATAGACAGCTCTCGCTTCACAGTGTCTTTTAGAAGCCAAGCTTTCTTATAAACAAAGCCGAAGCCGAACTACAAATTTAGACGGTGAGGTCAGATCAGAGCCAGATCGAAATTGGTAAATCTGACCATGCAGTCGCAGCTGAGTCAAATTAAAGTTGCAGTAGAGCCGGAGTCGAACTGTCAGTTTTGACCTTGCCCTCGAATTGGCTTTTTCCACCATGGAATCCGAGTAGAGCCGAAATGGAGCTAGAGCAGAGCCATTGTCGAACTGGCAATTTTGGTCTCGAAGTCGTACTCTGAAAAAAAAGGAGTTTTGCGGAACCATTCAAAAAGATTCTGTAGATTTCTAAAAGCCTCCAAATATATCCAGAGTCTCAAAAAAACAATAAAAAAATTCGACAAAATCTTTTGAAGGTTTTGCGAAGTATTCACTAGCAGAATCATCTCTTACGGAACCTTTCATAAAGTTTTGTATAGCGTAATAAGGTTTCATTAGAAAATACGAAACTCTGAGGGATCATTACAAAACTATCAGGATTCAGTAAAAAATCATTATAGTTTTGTACCAAAGGTTAATGGTTTTGTACTGAACCGTCACGGTTTCGTATTTTCTCACGAAACCTTTTTTTACTGTACAGAACCATAAAAAAGGGTTCCGTAAGAGATGATTCTGCTAGTGGGTACTTCGCAGAATCTGCAAAAGGTTCTGTCGAATTTTCTATCCATTTTTTGAGACTTTGAACACATCTGGAGACTTTTAGAAATCTACCGAACCTTTTCGGAGAGTTCTGCAAAACTTCGTTTTTCTCAGAGTAGGAGAAATGGAGCGAAGCTAGAGTGAAACCGGTGTCGGTGGTTATTGGCTGGCCACGAATTTTCCTCGTTCTATTCATATTTTTTGATTGTGGGTGTGTTCGATGTCAAACATTTCTTGCCATTTTGAATTACAGAAAATTATTATTATGATAAGAATTACTCTTTTTGTTTTACGAAGACAAGGGAACCAATAATCAAGAAAGTATGCTCTTGCATACCCAAAACCATAGGAGGAATAATTTGTCGTCAAAATGAAGCATCTGACTACAGTATTGATATGTTTAACAAAATAAAAAACTATTCACAACTGCGTGGATTTTCTCTTCGACTTTATATATACGTGCAATATCAACATCTGTTGAGCTTGTGTTTTCTATCGGTGTTTTTGTGACACGATCATGCAGAGCTTGTCTCACCAAAGAAACTTTAGAGAAATTGACATTTGTCCAGTGCATTTGCGATCGTGTACACGAGATATTTTTCGTATGCTATGCATTTGTGTTCATTTATATTATTGCTTTCTGTTTCTTATTATTTGGAACCTCGAAGAAACATTAAAAGAAAAAACAAAGGAAAAGGATCACTTTTTGAAATGGAAGCCAACGCCAAGCTAAGACTGAAGACTCTCTCTTTAGGAATAACAGAGCATGCTGTTCCTACTGTGGTCGATGGTGGAGCCGAAGCTGAAGCGAGACGGAAAATGTTGAACTTGAAGCTGGAAGGGAGCCAGACCTGGAAACTCAGAGCCGAAAGGAGTTGCTACTGCCAATCTCTGGTTGCCATCAAAATCATATCAGGATGCGCCTGGTCTCCTTTGGTAAGTGAACTCAATGTTTAACTTACGTGACGAGAGTCAGATCTAAACAAGGGAATCATCGATCAGAAGTCATGGATCAACATCAATGAGTAATACGACACTTAAAACGTTCTCCTGTTCATAGCAAAGCATGTTTTCATTCGAATTTTATTACTTAAATTTATCAGTGCAACAACATCAAGGAGAAAAAGATGACTCCAGTCCCATGGAGTTCCTCAAAGTTTCTTAAAATCTGTATCATACATCCAGCAATCCATTATAGAATTTGTAACATCAGATGAAATAGATAGAAGTCTCGATTTAGAGATGAACGTACACCATCTTTCTCTTATCTGTGTTCAAGATATTCGTTTATTCTAAATCTTTAAATTAAAAAAAAAAATATCGTTTTTTTTAATAACAAAATCAAACAAAAGACGACATGAAGAAAAAATGTTTATTTTTTTCATTGGCCTTCTGTATTCGAAATAACCATGTGGTTTGAAAGCTTACTTTTCTCGACAGTTAATAATGAGCAAGCTGCTTGTGTATATATACATTTTGTATCGTCACTAATTATGATTTTAAAATAAGATTGTTCTATGTGAGGTTCGATCTTATTAAACACTTCCATCTTAACAATATCTTTTTTCTGTGCTTATTAAATGTAAAGTATTACAGTGTTCGTCGTCATCACTGTAATCAGCATTCGAAGAAAAACTATCATTGATGTCATCATCTATGTCCAAATCGTCTATTGCTTTGTTTCCATAATCATCATCTATATGATTTAGTTGAGATGAGTAGTCATACATGTCTGAAGTTGAATTTAACTGTTTGAACGCATATTCACTTACTAATGCTAAGTTAAGAACGCGTTTATTTTTCAGCAAATTCAATATTTATAAACCATCAAGTATGGCAATAACTTTATAGTAGGTGTCGGTAATAATTCTTTCGATATCTATTTGATCAATCTTACTTTGACTTTGTATAGCTGATGATTGATAATCATTTCAATGTTTATGATGAACTGGAAAGATCAACTTATTATCTGATTCATCATTTAATTGTTTAAATTTCATTTCATTTAATAAAGACAATCTTTGAGCGCGTCTTAAAAAAATCATGTACTAGGAAGTTAATGGTAGATGAGTAGGTTCCACTTAATGCTCATATGTCTCTAAAAATCGACTCACAAGCTTGCGAATAAAAATTATATTTATGTAACACATGTGGTGGTAGACGTTTTTTGTTTACACATAAAATTAAATATAACTGATTATGTGCATATAGTTCTACTGATAAAAATGCTGGTCGAGTAAACAAATACCTGCTTTTATTGTTTTCTGCAGTTTGCGTTGAATTCAATGTTTTGGATTTGATCCATGTCAACCAGATATAAGGAAAGTTAGCAACTGATTCGAGTATTTTCCATAGCTATTCGTCTCAGCGTCTAAGCCACCTACAACTCAGCAAGCTCGATCCAACGATACCAAAAAACCTCTAAAAAACTCTGTTTGTACCTCAAAGAAAAATCGAAATCATTCAAACAATCCATAGAATATCGTCAGCGTTTTTCTTCAAACGTATGACGATTCGTCTCACTATATAGGCCTTCAGTAAAAACTACAACATTCAATGCAGAATATCAAGCTCTATCGATTGGTATATGAAGCAGATCCTAAAAATCTTAACAAGTATTCACGACGGCCAAAAGTATTCCACATCATGTTTTCGCCAGTAATATTCATGACGATTCGCCCCACTGCTTAAGCTACCTGTCAGAACCACATCGATCGACGCAGAATTTCATGCTTTATCGACAGACACATATGCCGATCAGGTCACATGAAATAAAGTATCGGTAACCGAGGTAAAACTGGTACGGATACTTGTTTAAACAGATTCTTGCGTAGGTATTTACTGTGACTATCGTTTTAAGGATATAAGCCACAGATAGATCATACAGGAATCCATGAAGAACTTCAAGATCTATGGAATTATGGACAGATTGTGTGACTCATGATGACATTGAAACATAAAGATTTTAACATATGGTGGGTAATTCGTAAAACAGTATCAACAGGTGAGCGGGTACAAACCACAAATGGCATACCACAAAGAGCTGAATAAAGGATCAAGCATTGAAGCTGATTCTCTGTTATCTGAGCAAATATGTAGGAAAGTTGGTATGAGGACATAAAGCAGAAAATGAAACAGATATTAAATACATTTAAACATCAAAACAATATAATTTGAATATGGCCAATATTCGCAAAAATACATCTGAGAAAGACTTACTACGTATGAAAAATATTCATTTGTTAAAGTAAGCCAGAAGACTACACATGAAATCATTTACGAATATGTCAATTATCATTCGAATAGAGAAAGTATAAATCGATAATAAAAAATCCTACTGACCCTCGCGACTGCAAATGTGAAAATTCTGCAGAGAAGTAAAAATTAAATGCATATCTTTTACATTGCACATAGCCACATCCGCTGTATTACATCAATCAAATGACTTATACATCTTATTTCTGATGAAAAAATATAATTTTAATAATTCCATATGTATCAACTAAACGTGAACTACTATTTTCCACTTATGTTTCTGAAGCCTAGGCTATCTCAAACTTTTGCTGCGTTCGTCTAATCTCTACAGGATTTTTATCTCCTGCTAGATCAACAACTAAACAACATAAATCCGAAAACGTGAAGCATATTACTTCAAGTCGCATCGACTATCCGACATAACAACTACCTCCCATCACTGCATTAATTGACGTATAATTCAAGAGCACCTTATCCAACTGAAGAAATCACCAGTGGAGTAATCTTCGTTGTCGTCTTACTAGGGAATACGATACTGTATTTTTGACGAGGTCTTCAAGCCATATACCATTCAATAAAGCTTGAGCTTCTTCATCGATTCGTTTTACCTGAGCAAATAATATTACAGTGGCGATGAGGTGTGCAAGACATATACCATTTGATAGAGTGTGAAATTCTTTATCAATCGATGTGATTCTGACAGGTAGGTTAAGCAGTTGGGCGAATTGACATGAGTACTACTGGTGAAAACATGACGTGTAATGCTTTTGGCCGCTATAAATACTTGTAAATGTTTTCAGGGTCTGGTTTATATACTAATTGATAGAGCTTGATGTTCTACATTAAGTGTAGTAGTTTTTACTGAAGATTTATATAGTGAGACGAATCGTCATAAGTTTGAAGGAAAACGCTGACGATATTCTATGGGTTGTTTGAATGATTTCGGTTTTTCTTTGAGGTTCAAACAGAGCTTTTTAGGGATTTTTTGGTATCGCTGGATAAAGCTCACTGAGTTGTACGTAGCCTACTACTTATCTTTTGTGACTTAGATGCTGAGGCGAATAGTTATGGAAAATACTCGAATCAGCTGATAACCTTTCTTATATGAGCAAGAAATACTTTTGATATTTTGCTCGCATCTGACTGAATCTATGTTCACACACATTTCTAAATGTCTATGCTTTATCAGTTGTTGTTTTCTAACATGTGATTGTCTATAGACTAGCGAAAAATTGAAAGACTATGAATGAACGTTTCAGTGCTATAAATCAATATTTCACATATTCATTTCGTACAAAAGAATGCGTCACATGTTTATAGGCTCAATGTATTTATCCTGATTAATTGATCATTTAGACAAAAAAGTGTGTTCTTCGTTTCTTCATGCGATATACTCACGAATTAACAAAATTGTTTTTGTTCTATATGCAAGTTAAAGAAATATCATATTTAATATGATATGTGTGCATGTTAACTATATTCGCCTAACAAATAGAACAAAAAAAAATACAGTTATCGATTGAGAGACAATATATGAATACAGTTCTATTGTACATATAATATTTTTGTCAATAATTATTTCAGTTATTGATTATTATGTATACCGATTGCTTCGAGAACAATGCCCATCGGTGTTTTGTATGGACTGACTCTATCGAGTTTGTTGGCAATTTTGTTGGAGAAATTACGTTTGCGAAACATTGCATGGATCAAAATAGCTAAATAAATGCAATAATGATTTTAAATATTATTTAAGAAAAAATTGTGAAAAAATAATAATCAAAAATAGATTTAAGTAATTCAAATTATTACTGTCTTAGTCCAAGAGATTCAAAACATCTCAAAAATTTTTGTGTAATACATACAAGTTTTTAAATAATCTTATGATTTATGTAAACGAATATTTCGAATATAAATTAATAGTGTGCTTCGTATATCTAATTGATATATAGAAAATTTTTGTTTATATCAAAATGAAGCTAAGTGCTTAAAATGAAAAATTTCACTTTCTATGTGTTTTGAATATTTTGTCTGATTTATGTCATTTGAAAAAGTAAAAAGAACTAACCTAGTAGTGCGAGTGAAATACTAAGGACCAAGATCAGCATTGAAAGTATAAAACGATATATCACATAGATGGCACCGATTATAACGACGAGATCAATAATCAAATTTCTTGTTTTAACGTTATCCAAAGAACGATTGACTGGAATAGAATCAAATCCTCTCGGTCTGAAAAGAAAGGCTCGAGCTAAAAAAAGAGTGATGACAACGCCAAGACCAATGACAAAGTCTGTTGAGTAGATTATTCTAAATATATAAAAAAAAATTGTTTTACTTTCATATATGAAGATAAACACGCCTTACCCAACCAAAAGGATTACTGCAATACCTAACACAAAATAATTTGTTTGATAATAAATTAAATTATTGATAATACGATTATTAAATCGCTCAATATCAGAGAAGTTAGGTGCATTCCATGTACCATCAAGAAAAAAATCATTGATTGAACGAAGTGAAACGATTTGCCATTCTTGTGATGGTGAAACTTGATTTTGTGATACACGTTTTATGTTTTGAAACATGTTTTTAAATCTAAAATGACAAGTAATAATGAAGCATTTCCACAGATCTTTTATAATATAAATATATATAATCGATATTTCGTAAGAATGAGAATATTCAGATTTTTGACAAATGATGAATGAAAGCGTTTATTCTTGTTTTCTCCATGAAAATCTCAACCAATGTGTTTATTTATATTGATAGTAGAGCACAATGAATGCAGTGACAAGTGTAAGATTGATAAGAGCTGTGTAATGTCGCACAATGTAGTATGTACTATTATTTATGTTGCATCAGCATGCTGTTATTTTGTCAACACAAGATAAAACGTTGATTCATACAGCTTAAAAATTTACTAAATACGTGTTGCATTCTAATGCATTACAACATATCAAAACTATGATAGAGGTCATACTTATACTGAATTTCATTCTTTTTAAATTTATTATTAAGGCAGTGTTGATACAAAAGAAGTGTTATATCTTAAAATAAATTATCAAGTTAATATAATTTATGAAATCTATTTTTGAAGTTTCTCATAGGAAAACTATTGTCTACAGCTGTGTATTCGAATACATGTAATGCTATCTTATATCCATCAATTACCAATAAGCAGCGAACTTAGTTCAATTTTGGTTTAATGGCTATGTTTCATAGTAAGATGACTAACTATAAATTCTAACGATTTCATTTTTTGTCACTGAAGCGTACTGTGGTTTTAAGCAAAATTACTGTGTAGATGCTGAAGAAAGATTGCAAAACTTGTTTTATCATATTTCGAAAAATTGAATAGCAAACAAGAATGAATAAAATCAAAAACAGGAAACAAACGCTGCAAATATCAATAACACAGCTTCATATAGTTGTTTGGATAATATATTTGACTAGCGGACAAAGGCTGGAGTAAAAAGTAATATTTAGAAGCTCTACATCATAATCCTGTAGAAATTATGCTCCCTAACTTATCTATTTTGAGTCATGCTTTTCATATATAAATGAGAATGAGTTTGACAAGCTACATCAACTGAATACCGGGAATTATGTGCAGAATCTGAAAGAAAAAAATTTCTCAAATCAAAGCTGTAACTTTTATAAAACTCACGTTTTGCTAAAATGAAGGATGTTGTACCACCATATGAAGGTCCTAGAACTGGGATTTTAAATTAACTCTAATCAATATTATTTTCTATTTTATCTTTCTCCTTTATATGTTCACCTAACGACAAAAAAATCATTCATTTATTATATCTTATTTTAATATACAACATCTCACTAACGATATATTCAAATTTATTTCTCATCATTGTTGAGTTAAAGAATTATAATCATAGATGTCCATACCTTAACTGAAAATTCTTTAGAACGAAAATACGAAATTGTGTTTTGACAAGTATTCCAGTTATAAATGAAACATCATACTTCTTTGAACAAACGGATAGAATAAAAGATGTAAAGCTTACCTGTTTTTGTTCCAGTAGATTGTCCAGTGGTCTTACTTTTTAAAGCACCTTGAGCAGCCTTACGTGTCTTATCAACATCAACGAAGTCTCCACTATTTTTACCACCAGTACTACTATTAGAATCTTCAGTTGATGAAGGACCTAAGTGCTTGCACTATTCGAAACATGTATTGGGATCAGAAGAATATTTATTATGCACACGAGAAGGTGATGGAATACAATAGAATAGAAAAAGAAAAGAAGTTCTCTCTTGCGTTCGATTTCTTTTTACAATGAAACCAAGAAGATGATTCCAATGATGATTCATTCTCGTACGAATACCAAACAATTATCAACAAGTTTGATATAGAGATTATGATCCAGCAAAATTGTATATAAACTATAAAAAAAAAACTTTTTTTTCTTTTTCAAAAATAATGCATCAATAGTGTAAAATTTGATAACGTACTAGGTTTTATCACTGAGGACATCTATTGATTTTCAATGAGAAAAATGTCTCAAAAAGTACACAGAATATGTATGTCAGCAACCATACTGAGATTACGTTCAATCTCGGATTGGTCTAGGGCAATATCAGAATGATTGTGAGTTCCGTCGATTCATCACAATATAAGAGAGAATATCTCACTCGCTCCATTCGATATTTTCTTTTCGTTTTTAACCTGGTATATTTCCTTTAACTTTTAGCTGTATCTGGACGACTAGTTCAATTGGACCAAGCTCAGTTGAGTTGAAAGAAATATTGCTTAAAAATCAAGACTACTTACTACTGTTCAATAAATTTTCTTATTTCACTGTCCTAAATGTCACCTTCTTGAGATGTGCATCACTTTCAAAGATCATTTCTGACAGCGAGTATAAGATAATATGTATTGTTCTAGGTCAATCCGAAATTGAACGTATTGACATATACATTAAATATAGTTATGTTCTAACTAATATATTATTAAATTTCATATTTTGAATAATTATTTTTTATTTTGTCATTTTTGAAAATTGAATTATTTATACTATATCTGATATCTATATTTCTTTAAAGTGCAGAAATAAAGCCATGGCAATACGTGAACAACTACACAATGATGAAGAATATTTAAAAATAAAAAACGTCAATATTTATTATATAATTTAACGTTGACGAACTGAACCAGCGCGTATCGTTGAATTTGCTCGTGGATTTGTAGTTGAATCACGCTAAAAATATGATAGAATTAAATTAATTTTTTGATATTTTAATATTTAATTACGTACTGCTGGAGACGTACGACCCATACTAACAGAAGATCGATTTTTTGCTCGTAATTTTCCAAGTTGATTTTCAGCTACATCAACTCGTTCAGATGATTCTTCTGTTAGAAAAAAAAAGAAGTTAATTAATTAATAAATATTTTCTTGTCTTTTGTTTTTAATTTTAATTAATTTACCAAGTTCAGATTGAACTTTACGAAATTTAGCTAAATTAAGTGCAGCAATTTCTTCTAAAAATACAAAAGAAAAAAAAAGGAATTTTAAATAATAATATTAAAAGTTAGTTTTACCAGCTTCTTCAACTTGATGTTTATAAATTTTAACTTTATTTTGTAATTTTTCATTAAGATCTTGTAAACGTACTTGATTTTTTCGATCTTCTTCAACTTGAACTATTAATTCTTTTAGACGACGATCATTTTTACGTAATTCTTTAAGTGATTCTTGATGACGATGTTGTTCTAATTCATTTTCATTTTCTAATTCATGAATCTAAATTAATAATAAATAAAACTTTATTCTTTTTAATTTAAAAAATTCTTTTACACGTTGTTCAAGTTTAGAAATAACACGTTTTCCACCTTTAAGTGAATTTCCTTCAGCATCATCAAGACGTATTTGAAGATCTTTAACTTGTTGTTCAAGACTTTTACGTAATCGTTCAACTTGTATAGCATGTTCTTGTTCTTGACGTAATTCTTCCATCAAATGTGTAGCATCAAGAGTTGATTTCTTCGTACGTTCTTCACTATTTTTAAGTTCAACTAAAGCTTCATCTAAATCTGCTTGCATAGCAGCATTTGTTGATTCAAGTTGTCGTTTTTGTGATGATAAATTTGCATTATGTGTATTTAAATCACTAATACGATCAACTGTATCATGTAATTCATTTTCAGCTGATTTACGTGCACGTTCAGCTTGTTCTAAAGCTGTACGTAATTCGTCAATTTCACCAATTGTAATATTTGCACGACGTTCAGCAGTAATAGCTGCTTCACGAATTTCATCACGTTGTTGTTGTTCATGTTCAATTTGTGTTTGAAAATCTGTAAAATTTTGTTGAAGTCTTTTTATTGCTTTTTGTGAATCAGAATTTGTACGATTAGCATGATCAAGTGCAATTTCAAGATCATTTATATCTGATTCAAGTTTTTTTTTCTAAAATAAATTTAAAAAAAGAAAAATTTAAAATTTAAAATTTATTTATTTTTACTTGTTTAAGTGCTTCAGCTTTTGATCGTGATTCAGCTTCTAAACTTGCTTGCATTGATTCAAGTACACGTGCATGATTACGACGTGTATTTTCAAATTCTTCTTCTTTGTCATGAAGTCGTCGATCAATTTCTTGACGAATTGTACTTAATTCCATTTGTGTACGAAGAACTTTTGCTTCTTCTTGTTCAAGTGCAGCTTCAGCTTCTTCTAAAGCAGTTTGTATTTCTTCTTTTTCTAATTCAGCACGTTTATGAGCTTTTTCAATTTCATGAACACTTTTTCCACCATCACTTAATTGATCCATAAGATCCTGATAAATGAAAATTAAAGGAAAAACTGATTTATTGTTTTTTTTAAGAATTTTTTATACTTTAATTTCATCAGCTAAATTTTTATTTTCTTTTCTAAGTGCTTCGATTTGCTCATGTGATTCTTCATATTGAGTTTTAACTTTAAATAATTCAGTTGAATACTGACGTGCTTCTTTTTGTGATGCTTCAAGTTCAATAGTAATATCTTCACATTTTTGTTTCCATTCATTTATTAATTTATCAAATTGTTTCTGTTTCTTATCCATAGATGAAGCATCTGTACAAATACAAACATATATTATTTTTGAATAAATTATTTTGTTAGTATTTAAAACTTTGTTTTAGATAGACTCATAACTATAAGAAAAAGTATCGCTGATATATGTGTATTATATTTTGTTCGTATTAATGATATGTAAACTATTCTATTTTTCTTCGTAAAATATGTGAGTTCTACTTTCAAGCATCTTATACCTTCGAATATGACTATCCAATTTCATTTAGAAAATTTTATTGAGTGTTAATAATACAACTGAAATTCAAAAATTCTGAATTCCGTGAACTCTTAATGGAATTTAAAAAAATTAATGTTCGAAACAATTCAAAATTTTTACTTCATGGATTTCTATTGATAACATCGTTTTAGATAATAAGGACTAACGAATGCAAGGCGGATAAATCTTTAGCCATATCTCAATAAGAACCCAAACCACTTTAGAGTTATTATTGGAACACGATTTACTATCTACAGGCAAAAAACCATTGCAATCGGAGGAGGGCACCTGCAAAAGTTCCCTCATAACATAGGATGGATTAAACATGATTCTTATACTATAGCCAAACAATATCAACACTTATGAGATCTTCACTTAATAATCAATGATTAAGACTCACAATAATTGGTTTTAATTACTTACTAGTATTAGCACGTTCAACATCTATCATAAGATCTTCAACTTCACCTAGAAGACGAACTTTAACTTTTTCTAAAGCATTACATTTATTTAATGCTGCTTCAACTTGTTCTTCAGCTTCAGATAATTTTGCTGCTAATTTTCGTTTTGCTTCTTCAAGTTCTTCACTACGAGCGATACCTTGATGAAAAAAAAACAATACCAAAAATATATGTTTTTAATAAATTAAATATAAATATTTAACCTTCAGATTCATAACGCGATCTCCATTGTTGTACTTCAATATTAAGTTTTGTAACTTGTCTTTGAAAATCACTTTTAGCTTCTTGTTCTTCTTCAAGTTGTTCACGTGCTTGTTCAAGATCAGCAGTTAAATTACGTATTTGTGAACCTAAAATAAATATTTAAAATAACAAAAATTTAATTAATAATAAAATATTTTAACTTACCAACTGAACCTTTTCCACGTAATTCATCTTCAATTGTTCGTTTAGCTTCATCAAGTTGTTGTTGTATAGTTACTTTAGCTTTTGATAAAATTGTAACTTGATGTTGAACTTCTTCAAGTTGTTGAATTAAATTAGAATTTTCATTAGATAATTTTGTTTTTTGATGATTTAAATCAGTTATTTGTTTAACATGTTCATCAAGTTTAATATGTATATCATTTAATTGTTGTTCAAGTTGTTTTGAAAGTTTTTCAGCTGATATTTTACCTTTTTGTTGATAATCAATTTGTGTACGAAGATCATCTAATTCAGATTTAATTGTTTGTTTTTCTTTTTCGAATTTATTTTTTAATTTTTGTAATTGATCTATTTGTTCTCCCATTTCTTTATTAAAATAAAAACTAAAAAGATAAAAAAAAAAGAATAAAATATATATTACCATGAACAGCATCTTGATGTTTTTTTTTTAATTGTGCAGTTGTTGCTTCATGTTGAAGATTTGCTTCTTCTAAATCTCGACGAAGTTTTAATAATTCACTTTCACGTTTTTTATTCATTTCAACTTGTGTTGATGTTGCACCACCAGCTTCTTCTAATTTATCATTCATTTCATCGATTTCTCTTGCTAAATCTGCACGTTGTTTTTCAATTTTATTTCGTAATTGTCTTTCATTTTCAATTTCTTCATCATATTCTTCAATACGATGTTGTAATTCTTTTATTTTTTTATTACAATTTATTACTTGTCCTTGTTCATTTTCAAGACGTCCAGTTATTTGTTGAATTTCTTGATCTTTACGTTTAAGATTTTCTTCTAAATCATGTTTTGATTTATCTAAATCTTGAGAATTATTTTGTAAAGTTTTTAAATCTGTTTCTAATTTTCGTTTTATTTTATCTAAATCTGAACGAGATTTTTTTTCACGTTCTAAATTATCTTCTAATTCATCTAATGTTTGTTCAAGTTTAGTTTTTAATTTATTTAAATGATTAACTTTATCTTCTTCATTTTGTAATTGTTCAGTTGTTTTAGAATTTTGTTCTTCAAGACGTTTACGTTCACGTGTTAATTTAGCTATTGTTTCATCTTGATGAACTATTTCATCTTGTAATGTATGAATTTGATTATCACGTGTTTTACATTCATTTTCAGATTTTTGTAAATTTAAACGTATATCATCAATATCTTTTTTTAAACCATCTATATCATGTTCTAATTTTTTTCGTTTATTATTTAAATCTTGACTTGTTTCTTCTTCTTGACTACAACGTTCTTCTAAATCTTTAATTTGTTGTTCAAGATCAGCTTTTTGTGTGACTAAAAAAAACAAACATCTTGAATCATTTGGATTTATTATCAACAAGATAATTGTATTCCCAAATTTCATCTAATTCATTACTTGATAACGTAACAATAACTTTCTTTCTCTATTCCAGTAGTTAAAGTTTTCGTCGTTTGTAAACCATTTGATAGAATTCATTAGATCTATGGTATCTGTAACTCACATCTTCACCCTCAATTGCATTACCTATTCGAGTAAAACGTTCTTCGGCTTCCGATGTTCCAGCTCGTTCAGATTCTAATTGTTGAAATAAATCATTTTTTTCTATAAAAAAAAAAACCGGATATATTATATTTAATATATTTTATATTTAACCTCGAATTAATTTTGCATTATTATCTTCCATTTCTTTTCTTAATTTTTCTTCTTTTTCTAATGCTTCTTTTAATGCTTTAAATTCTTCTTCAAGTTTTTTCATTTCTTCTTCTTGTCTTGCAACTGATAAAAGTGGTTTAACTTTTGTATATAATTTCCACCATGGCCAATTACGTAATGATAAATATTTTCTACAATTACGTTGTAAAACAGATAAAGCTAAACGTTGATCTAACATTTTTTTATATTCTTTTTTCATAATATAACCACGTATTTGTCCTTGTAAAGAAGCTATAATTTTTGATAAAGCAGCATCACGCATATCTTCTAATTGACCTAATGTTCCAGCTTTAAAAAAAACTTTTGTTGTTCCACAACGATATAATTCTTCACTTAATGAAACATCTTTAAGAATATTTTCTGTTGCTTTTTTAGCATCAACAAAACCTTTTGGTATAGCATTTGGTGCTAATATTGAATAACGTTGTTTAAATTCGGAATAAATCATACGATTTGGAAAACCTTTTCGACATATACGAATACCTTCAAGTACACCATTACATGTTAATTGATGCATAACTAAATGTGAATCAAGTACACCACCAGTTTTAATTTCATTTGGAATAATACAACGAACAAAATGTGGATGTGTTTGTTTTAAATTATTCATTAATTTATTTAATTGTTCCTAAGAAAAAGATTATTTCATTTTTATAAAAATACAAAAGAAAGAAATATTTACACGATGTGTGGCAGAAATTGTTTGCATACTACCACCACCTTTCTTTTTACCACCGCCGCCTTTACCACCAGACGCTTCTTCTTCAACAACATCAGTAAATAAATGACTTAACATAACATTTTTTGATTTTGCAAAAAGACCAGCACTAAAACAAAAAAAACGGAAAGAACAATAAAAATTTAATATATTTTTCTATACACAGTTGCATTGATAGGATCTTTATTTTTTTCTAACCATGATGTTGCCGTATATGATACTGTACCAGCATAATGATGTATATCAAAATGAGCTTCAGCTTTACCTTTACCAGGTTTTGGTTTACCAAATTGTGGATGTTTACCCAAATGATTATTATAAAGTTTTTCAACAAATGTTTTATCTGTAGCTTTTGGTACAATACATTCCTCTTCAAGAATTGATAGAATTCCCATTGGCTAGAATAAACAAATATTTGTTTTTTTTTTTTTTTTGTATTAAAATTAACCTTTTCAATAAGATCAATACAAGCTTGTAAATCCATTCCAAAATCAATAAATTCCCATTGTATACCTTCTTTTTTATATTCTTCTTGTTCTAATACAAACATATGATGATTAAAAAATTGTTGAAGACGTTCATTTGTATAATTAATACATAATTGTTCAAAACCATTAAACTATTAAAAAAATAAATTAATTTTATATTTTTATTTTTTGTTTTTTTTTTTTTACTTCAAATATTTCAAAACCAGCAATATCAAGTACACCAATAAAAAATTGTCGTTTAGCTTTAATATCAAGTGTTACATTAACACGTTCAACTAACCAACAAAATATACGATAATAAATCTAATTAATAAAATAATATAGAATTTTGTTAATCTCTTTTGTATTTTTATTTTAACATACTGCTTTTGATAAAGCACCAATTGAATTAATTACTTGATCTTTATTTTGACCTTTATTAACATACTCATTTCCAACCTAAATTTAATATATAGAAATATTAAATAAAATAAAAAACAAATAATTAAACCTTAATACGAGGTTTAAGTAAACCTTTAATAAGATCAGCAGCTTCAATACCAAGTAAATGTGCAACTTTTTCACAATCTTGTGTACCTTCAGCTTCTGCTTGTTCTTCTCTAGGTCGTTGTTTCCATTGTGAATTACCAAAATGCATAATAGCTGAAGTACATTTAAATAAATTGATTTTTTCTTCCTATAAATAAAACAAATAAATATCTAATCTTTTTTTTTTTTATCAATATATTAACTTGAGTAAAACCCAAAATATCAAATGCTTCATTAGTAAGACGCATTTCTTCAGCATCATCAACATTATCAATTGTAAGCATACCTTGAGCAACATAAAAATATTTTGATGGATCATTTTCAAGAAGACATTCCTCTAAATAAAATAATAAATTTTAAATAACAAAATTTAAAAAAAAAATTTTTCTACAAACTATGATAATCAGGAAATGCATTTGAACAAAGTTGATAAAATATATGATAATTTCGTTCAGCTAAAAAGATTAATTTATAATGAATTGAATAAAAAACAAAAGCAAAAAGGAATATTTAACCTGGTTGCTACAATAGAAATAAAAAAATAAAATTATAAATTATTATTTACATATAGATTAAATATTCTACCTGAAATATAACTCGAGATTTTTCTAATAGATAAACTTCAATATCAGCTCCAGCAATCTTTCCTGTATTACCAAAATGAATTCGAATAAATTTACCCTAATAAATCAATAAATATATATATATGATAATTAATCTTTAGTTTTTATTATACAAATCGAGAAGAATTATTATTTCGTGTTGTTTTAGCATTACCATAAGCTTCTAAAACTGGATCTAAATCAAAATTAAATAATATTAAAATAATAGAAGAATTTTTAGAATTTACTAGCTGATACAATTTGATCTTCAAGTGTCATAGTTTTCTAAATATTTAATGAGATTAAAATTTTATTTTATTTTTCTTTATTTAAATTACTTTTCCTTCTTCTTTTTTTGCACCAGCTGCAGCAACTAATGCAAAATATTGAATAACCTTTTTTGTATTTTCAGTTTTACCAGCACCTGATTCACCTGTAATTAACATTGATTGATTTTCACGATCTAAATATAACATAAAAATTTTTTCAAGTTTTTACTAATTCAATAATTAATACGGATCAAGTTTATCATGATCCAAATTCAAAGTTAGCTTTTGATTAAATAAAGTGCAGACATTAAAAATCATTATCTCATCTAGAATTATTATTTGTGTTTTTTAATGTTTTAATTTTCATTCTTTTTATGATCATTATTTTCAATCATCTCGTACTAATATTTTCTATTCCATATGTTTCTATCAATTATTGTACTTCAATAATATTTTAATCCTGTTGTTATTAGATATGTAAATCATTTTTTTATTATTTATCTTCTTATGATGAAAGAAATTTGTTTAGATTATAATATATATATATATACCTCGAAGCATATTTGAATATGCATTATCAGATATAGCATACAGATGTGGAGCAACTTCAGTACGTTTTTTACCACGATAAGCAAGAACAACTTTCATAGTATAAATTGGTAAACGTTTATATGGATTGATAACAACACAAAATAAACCAGAATAAGTCTGTAACAAAAAAAACAAGAATTAATAAAGAAATAAAATTTAAAATAAATGATCTAATATTACATAGATAAGCCATCGTGAATAACGATCACGTAAAGTAGCTAAAACTGAAGCATCATTTAAATATGTTAAATCAGCCATATCATCAACACACCAATATTTTGGTGGATTCATTTGTTGAACATCATCTTTTTTAACTGTTCTTACCTACAGATATATATATATAATAAATATTAATTATTCATAGAAAAATTTTTTGATAGAATATATATTTATATACATACTTCTCCTTTAGAAGTTTTAACTGTAACTTGATCATCTTTAGTACTTTCAATATCAGCAGCAATATATGATTCTTTTGGATCAGGTATCCAACATGCTTTTTTAGCATCAAATGGTTGAGATCGAAGTTTGATTTTTTCTTCCGATGATAATGCTAAATATTTCATTGCTTCTTGAAATTCTGGATCATTTGGATCATGAATTACTCTATAAACCAAACAAAAAAATAATTAAAATATATTTTTATATTAAATTAATACATACGTTTCGCTCGCCATGATTTCAAATGAAGAAGAAGATATATATATTCTTCTCTAACTTAATAATATAACTTATGAAGAATGTGTGTTATCTATTTAGTAAGTACTTATATAGTCTATAAATTGCTGGATAAAAGAAGAGAATATCATTGATAAAAAAAATATTATTCTACTCTCTCTCTCTCTGTCTCTCTTTCTCTCGATCACTTATAAAGCCCTATGTAATGATTTGATCAAGTGCATTATATACATAAGTTTGACAGATGGTCGATTAGAGTAAGAGAATAATTACATCTCATCTGGATTATTAATCGATATGATATTATAATTTTGTTTAACTTAATGTTTTTCTATAAATCGATGTATGCATGTATTTTTATTTTTATACGATAAAATCAGAAGGAAAGAAATAATGTAATAGAATGTTTGTATAAGTACTATTCGATGTAACAATAAGAAGATACTTACAAAGTTATGATACGAATACTTATCTAAATATTAAAATAATTTTAGTTGAAACCAACTTTAAGTTTTTGATAAAATTTTCAAAACTAAAAAAAAATTTATAGAATATCAATTTAAGGCTTTATTTTTCACAAGTTTCAGTCAAAATGAATAACCAATTTAAGTGAATTAATTAATTATTATAACTTGAGATGTTTCTCATTCCTTTTTAAATTAACGCAAAACTTTTGTCCTTAGATCATTTCTATTTTTTATGGAATATTGTAAGTTTATTTTAATCTTTAACATGTTCATCATTACTTGAATTGAACTATGATCAAGATGAATAATTTTTTTTCTAATCTTATTTCTGTTGAAAATTGAAAGAAAAAAGTATTTATTTCACATAAAATTATTAAATTTTATTCTTGCTGCTATGATGCAGTGATGTCATTGTTTCTCTCTTCTCTAATCTCTCTTTTCTCGAGAATATTCTCATTCTTTCTTAGATATATATGTATGTGTTAGCAGGATATAGATTAAAATATAGTTCATATTAAAACTTAAGGATGAAGACTTAGGATCTTCAACAGTTTTTATGAATACACCATTGATACCTAGAATAAATAGAATTTATGTAATAGTTCAATGTATTCGACTAGAAATACGAGTAAAACACAGAACAATCAGCAGTCTTTATATTTCACAATATCTCCTCTGTGACATTTTGCACAACATTTTCGAGCTACAGTAGTGAATCTGTATTGAATGAACATAGTGACGTTAAATTAGATGTCGTGAGATCGAGAAACAGTGTTGTACAGAAGTAACTTCGCTAAGAAAGCGTGTTTTATTGTCATTGATACAAATGTATTTTCAAAACGAACGATTAAGTTGCTAGTAATGGTGATTAATTTAGGACAAACTATGCAGTAGACATAAACACACCTATTAACTACTTTCAGTTACGTGTCTTTATTGTTGCAATACAAACAACTATTTATAGGTAGCGAAATTATATGTTAAAAGAGGAATTTATATGATAGAACGGGACAATACATATTGCATCTAACAGCTGGTATGAACTATTTTCAATCTGATATGCTTTCGAAAATTCAAACTTTATGAAAATTCGATTCTATAACAGCTACATTCTAACGTGCCACTCTATAATATAATTGTTTATCCATGTTTCAATTTTTCCAAGGTCACTTCAAAATATTTTAATCTGTCCTGCAACATAGATATTCATCACTAAAAGATATTAATAAAAAAGTCATGTATGCTATAGATAATGAGAAAAAACCTGATTTTTAACTTATCAAACATTTGATTTATCAATGTTTCCTTTATCTTAAATGAAAGTAAATGTTCATTGGTCGACACAGTTTTTTCACAACATCCACGACTATAACAGATGTCATCTGTTAATAAATTATTTAGCATATTCATATTTTCCATCTTATATCAACATTTTAAAGCTGCGGAAACAGATAAATATTTCTAACATCATTTTTTATTTACTAAATGTATGTGGGATACATAAATATTCCTTTTTCATTTAGTTTAAGCATAACTTCAAACGATATATATTGTTTTGTGCATATATGAACTTTTGCATTTTCTCAGTGTCAAATCATTTCGAGCATCTTCATCAATGCAGACTTTTGTCATCAACATTTGTAAGTCTAATTATGAGAAAAATAAAATAATTTACATAATATCTATTTAAGTTGTGATTTTGTGCTCCTTATCATTTATTCTATCATTGAAACTAAGTCCATGTGCAGAATGGAACAAAACAGGCACTACAATAATTAGTGAGGAAAGTTTCAAGGACCCCGAATACGTATTCTTTGTACTTGAAGACTTGTTTATTCATAAAAGAACAAACATGCTATATATCGCTGATTATTCGAATGAAAATATTCGCAAAATTCCACTCGATCAACCTGGTAGTGTGGGCAGTGTTGTAATATCACTAAAATCTAAACCTACTAGCATTTATGTCGATGATGAGAATGATGGTCCAACAATCTATGTGACTCTGAATGGTGGTTATTGGACCGAAAAATGGATTTATGGATCATCATCAGGCGTTCAAGTAGGAGATAAGTGTTCATTCTGTAAAGGTATATCTGTCGACAAAGAGAAAAATGTCTACATATTAGATTCCGATTACCAGCGAGTGATGAAATGGTCACCAAAAACAAATATTACGACAACCATCGGTTCTAAGGATGATGAATTCGAGACGATAGACGAATATCTCTCTTATCCACAGAACCTTTATGTTAATCAAATCGATAATTCTCTATATATCGTTGATACAAATGGACATCGAATTCAAAAGTGGTCAAATGATGGAAAACTTCGAATCACTGTTGCTGGATCGAGCATTCGTCAAGAAGGCACCGATGCTGCATCGTTATACCTTCCAGAGGGCGTGTTTGTCGATGATGAAACTGAAACTGTTTATGTTGCTGATACAGTCAACAACCGCGTGCAAAGATGGCTAGTTAATGCATCCGAAGGCGAGACCATTGTTGGTGGATATGGTATGTACATCTTCTGCCATTGACCTCAGTCTTGTTAATGAAAAAGAAGATTACTTAGAATTGAAATTTCAGAGATATCTATTAAATAAGTATAATTTTTGCCATACAATCGATTATTGTTTTATTCTATTGTACAGAAAAGACAAGAGAAAGGAAAGCCAGTTACAAAGTAATAAAAATTTTGTAGATTGAGTAGAATCAAGAGTGATAATTGAGTTCCTAAAAAAGCTCTCCTATTCTAAAAAAACTAGATAATATAAATTAAAATCTACCTTTGAATCTTTTAACACAGGCTTTGGTAATTCTGCGCATCAGTTTAGATTACCAATTGATTTGGATTTTGATAATGAAGGGAATCTCTATGTATGTGACACTGACAATAACCGTATTCAAAAGTTTAATATCATTGATAATCGACCATGTTCTGCAATTTCAAAAAGTAAGTCAAGTTTCTTTTACTTTTTGATTAGATTGTTTTTCAAAAATATTTACTGTCTAATTGCACATTTAGAAACGACATCACTTAAAACAACATCATCAGCACCAACACCAATTACAACTACAATAACTATTGGAAAGTCATCACCCTCAAGAACAACAGTGCATGTGTTAACAACAATTACAAGTACAACAACTGTTACAAAATATTCATCCTCAACAACACCATTAAACAATCATGCAGTATGTTCATATTGGGATTATTCTTATGCACCATCTCGAATTATGGCGATTCAATTATTAATCTTCTGGATTATTGCAATTCTGTTTTGAAAAATCAAATCAATTTTTATCGAACTTTAATACATTGCTTGATGTTTCTTTTAATAATCATTGTTTAATAAATGCTAATAATTTCTTTTTCTTCTAATACATAGATAATAATAAATATGCATACTCAAAGATAAAAAAGCAAAGATTCCTTTTCAATTGAAGCATCTTTTTTCTGTGATATATACAAAAGAGCATTCTTGTAAAGTGAAATCTCAATTGGACATCAATTTCTTCTTACAGAATAACTGGCCAAACTGTTGTTTTTCTTTCCAACAAAAAAAAACGGGTAAAGATAAGAACTTTTGAAAATGTATTTTTCTCCACTAAAATATTTAAAAACATATCATCTTTCTTGAGTCTTTCTCTATCTCAATTATAATAATCTAGTAAATAAACAGTGATTCAAAAGTCTTTGCAATTCGCAAAAGAGTTACATTTTCTCACTTATTACAAGTTCAAAAACACTTCAACTTTAGAATCTAATTTATTGAGAAGCAGATGAGTATTATCCTAAATTTTTGTCTCTCTACTGTGAATAATAATGAAGATACATTGTTTATATTGTAAAAAAGCCATTCCTAGATTGTTCAGTCCAAAGAATCTTAAAATTTATGTTTCTCTAGTATATTTATAAGTTTTCATTCAATTTTGATGAGTTGTATAGAAATTTATAAAGATTATCCATTATTGGTTTGTGATAAATTTATTTCAACATTGTTCTATTTTCTGTCTTTTCGTTCAATGCTCTCATTTTAATATTTTTCTTATCGAACTTTTACGTTTCGATGTTTCTCTTTTACCCGATCGTATTGATAAACATATATGATCAAAATACAAAACAATTAAAAAGAAAATGTTGATAGTATATAGAGCCGAAATGAGAATCCAAAGACTACAGTAAAATTTACAAAATTAAGAATTTTACGGAGAAATTTTCAAAAGAATTATAACTTTGGTCGCTATGGTACAATCAAGCCTCAAACAATATTTGCCACTAAAACCAATAAAAAGAAATAATTAAGTTTGGTGCTTATGTAATCCAGTTACTGGTTATTTATTCAGCTATTATATCTATTTGAAAAAAGAGAAAACCAGTGGAAAAGAAATATCTTTGAGCGAAAGTTTTGTTTTCGATCTTATATCTGGTCATAACTTTCAAGGGAAACATCTATATTTTAACAATTTTTTTTACTTTTCTCAGATTATTACAAAAGCTAAAGTTACAGAACATACAAGTGTGTGGAACTATCACACTAGCAAGTAGGATTGTCTTCATATGTGTGGATATCAAACACATTTTCTTGGCTTCAAATTATCATAGAGACAAGGAAATTATTCCGATTTCCTGTCGTTTGAAAAATGGCTAATATATTACAATTATCTGTCGCAAAGTAGTAAAAGACTATAATCAATATTCACATGGAGCTGATCGGCTTAGTCAAAGAATATCATGTTACAATCTTGATCGCAAGTCTAAAACTAACTGGCTGGAAATGTTTATTTATTTCTCAAATGCATCTATTTCCAACTTATTCATTTGTTATAACCAATTAGCTCAAGATAAAAAGTCTCTCTATTTCGGTAGTGAACGTATAAGCTGTGGAAGACCTTTTTCTGAAAAGAAGTCTTTAGTAGGAACAAACTTTCGATCCAGCATCGAGTGTTTTACCTGCAAATTGTCATTTTGTTTAAAAGATGAAAAAAATTGTTTTTTTGATTATCATAATATTTTTATGTAGCCATTTTAAGTTAAAATAAAATAAAAAGGTTGAAAAATACTTTTTCAATTAAAAAACAGGTCGTTCCTCAAAGGGTTAATCTGCTGTTTTCGAGTGCACTTAGTACATACCGAAACAATCATTTCATTAGTCCATTTTCAGAAGCCTACTGACTGGCTATATATAATCTAATATATAGAGAATTTATTTAAAGAAACCCAAAATTCCATAAAACTCTTGTATGAAATACATATCTTTGAATATCTATGGATTAGTTTACCTATGTAATACATAGAAATAATTCTATCAAGTAATTTTTTTCATACCATATATTGACTTCATTATAATTTCTTTCACTTTGTTTAATCCATTCAAGTTGATGATATAAAATCAATCTGTTACGTTTACTACGAGTATACTTAAGTGAGACTTCATGAAGATGGCAAAGCAAAAACACTCATTTTCATGATAATGTTCACATCTATTATAGGTAGAACATAATTTAGCATCCCATATAAAAAAAGATTCGTGTTTCTACAACCAAATAAATATTTTAAGATAATATAATACATGATCATTATTGACAAATTGTTGTCTGCAATAATCAATAAATTTTTTATCATTTATGAAAATGAACCTCACAAATATCATACTTGTTCACATTGCTGAACGGATTGTATCATGACAATATCCCATACCATGAACCATTCTTGTGTCCATTACTCATACATGGATTTTTTCATAAAAAATTAAGACAGAATCAAGTTGAGTAATTTCATGTACTAAAGATACAATATTTGGTTAAATATTCGGCGTAGTTGTATTTATAGTATGTCGATAATGTTCTTTGTTTTCTTCATCAATATTGTTGTCCAATCATATGAGACGAATGCGTCTTGAATCAAATGAATGTTATTTATATTTTTGTGGTAATCAGATGTTTCCGTTGATTTTACATTGTCTTCGATCTTATCGTATATTATCAATGTATTCTTCTTGCAAATAATAGAATAAGAAGAGTGTTTTATTGTATAGAACAACCCATGTCTTTTAAAATTTCTCATTCTTTTGCCATTCTCTATTGTTTTGTTTCGATTGCCTTTTTTTTTATTGAATACAATACTTTAAAAATAAGAGAAGTTAATGTACATAGTCATTAGCAAAGAATGAATGAATGAATAAAATAAACTTATTCATTTTCTTTCTCTCAAAAATATGGAAAGTTAAGTGCATATTTTAGTATGAGATAAGAAACAATTAAATTTAACAAAGTATCATCTCAGCAGCAGCTCTTCATTTTTATTAAGCAGTATTAATAAACAAAAAGAAGAATACTTGTCTTATGGTATACACTACTGTTCGCAAGCTTCTTCTACTCAATCATTTGACCTTTCAAAATAGACAGACTAGCCGTAAGGATCAGCATATGTCACAATATAGGCAGTATACTTTTATATTGATGATCCAAAAACAAACAGTCATTAATGATTTGTTCAAGGACATTTTATATCTGATGATTTTAGACTAGAAAAAGATATTCTTCAAAACTTCAAATTATTATCAATTGAAACAAAATATTATTTTGATTTATTTCTTTAAATAAAGAAACAATAAATAAGATAATTAGTTTATTTATACAATACATATATATATATAAGAATCTATTAAATTTTATCTTGCATCTTCATCACTTCCATCAACATTCATTTCAATTAAAAAACCTCCATTAAGACTTTTACATTTTGTAACAAAATCTGGTAATTGTTTAACCATATATGAATGTTGAATAGATATTTGTGATGATGATGAATCTGTTTCATAACTTCCATGATAACCATGATCTGAACTATGATTATCAATTTTTTCTTGTTGATAATAATGCTGTTGCATATAATATTCATTATCTTGAGGAATATGAAGAATTTTATATGTTCGAGATTCAGTAGGTGAATTATCAACTAAAAACAAAATTTTCAAAATAATTTCAAAAAATAATAAAGATTATACCAGTATAAGACTGTGATAAATGTTGATCTTGATATTTTTCATTATAATAAATTGGTTTTATTTGTTGATGTTCAATTGATGATGATGTTGTTGTTGTTGTATTTGTTGAACCTGATGATGTTAATTGTTGAGATGATGAACATAAAAGTTTACTACGTGCTATAATAGCAGCTTGATGATGTCGACGATGTTTTCGAAGTAATATACATATTATAATAATACATAAAAATAATATAAATGTTATTATTAATACAGTTAAACCTAATATAAGACCAATATATTTCGGACGTGAAAATTTTAATTGAATTTTTTCAAATGTTGAATATGATGATATTGATGAATCACCAATAGCAATTGTTAAATTAATTATTGTTTGTTGTGGTGGTTGACCATAATCTTCTATTAAAGCAAAAAAAAAGTATAATTATAACAAATAAAAATTTTTTTTTTCATGTATATATATATTTACCTAATAAAATTTTTAATTTATATAAAGATATTTCATTTATTTGTCGTGTCATATGTAAACTACCATTTTGATAAATAATAAATAATGAATTATATTCATTTGTTTGTAATATATATTTTATTTTACTATTATTATTTGAATCTAAATCAATTGTATTTAATAAAATAATTTCATTTTGAAATTGTTTTTTTAAATCAAGAAATATTTTTGTTTGTTTTTCATCAATTAATTTTGGATGATTATCATTTATATCTTCAATATTTATTTCTAATTGACATGCATTTTTATTTTGATTTTTAATTGGTATACCATTATCTTCAAGATTAATAATTAGAAAAAAATTTTTAAATTTACTTTCATAATCAAAAATTTTTTTTGTATAAATTTCACCAGTTTTCGAATTTATATCAAATGGCCATGATGAATTTATTTCTAATGAATAATTTATTGTTCCATTTATATCATAATCAGAATCAGTTGCATTTATTTTAATTAATGGTTGATTAATTAAATAATTTTCTGGTATTGAAATTTTATAATATGATTGTAAACAATGAGGAATATTATCATTAACATCTAAACTAAAAAAATTAAAAAAAAAATTTTAATTAGATAATAGAAAAATGATAAAACTTACACTTGTATTTCAATTTGAACATTAGTTTCCCATTTAGGTTGAGCAATATTAATTGCTTTAGCATTTAATACTATTTTAGATATTTGTTCACGATCTAATGGTTGAATTAATATTAATTGTCCTGTATTTGAATTTATTTTAATAAATTCATTTGTTTCTAATTCATATTTATTTAATGCATTATCACCTTCATCATAATCAGTTGCATTTAAATATCCAATAATAAATTGATAATTATTTAATTTTGAATTATTATTCATATGATAATTTGCTAATTCTTCAACATTAAATTTCATTGGATTTGATGAAAATATACTTGGATTATCATTTAAATCAATTAAATGAATTTTTAAATCATATATTGTTGTTAATAATGTATCATTAGCAATAAAACGTAGATATATATTTGATTGTATTTCTCTATCAAATATTCCATTTTTAACAATTAATATATATGTATTTATTTGATTAGATAAAATAAGTTCATAATTTTGTTGAGATATTTCATTATTTAATATATGTAATTTTATTGAAAGTTTTGTTTGAATTGAATCATGATCAAATAAACGTATATAACCTAATGTTAAATTATTTATTTCTGTATTTTCATATATATATAATGTTTGATTATTATATTGAAAATATCTATTTGGTAAAAAAATAATTTCAACTGGACAATCATTTATATCTTTTATTGTTATTGATAACCATGTATCTGTATATAATGATTGTGTTAAACTTGAATCTGATGCACGTATTAAAAATCTATATGAACGTATTATTTCATAATCTAATGATGAATTAAGACTTATTATTCCTGTTGTTGAATTAATTATAAATGGAAATAATGATATATTTGGTGGAATTATTATTGAATAATGTATAAGACTATTTAAACCTTGATCATCATCACTAGCTGATATTCTTAATAATTCAGTACCAATTGGAGTATCTTCTGGAAGTGACTAAATATCAAAAAAAAAAAAATAAATTAACTGATGGATATGTTGTTGTTTTATTCTTACCTCAATTGAATATTCAGTTTGATTAAATTTTGGTGCATTATCATTTTCATCTAATATCGAAATCGTTATATTTGTACGATTCATTTGACTATATGGATAACCATGATCATATGCTTCAATAATTAAATTATATTTTTCATTTAATTCTCTATCTAATGTATGTTTAACAATACCATAAATAGCATATTCATTTGTTGATAATTTAATAATATTTAAATCAAAATAATCATTATTATTTAAAAGTTTAAATGATAATTGACTATTTATACCTGAATCATAATCAATAGCACGTGATATTGAAAATTTATGACCAATTTGAATTGATTCTGATAATGATATATTATATTGTATATCAAAAAATTGACATGCATGATCATTTATATCAGTTATTGTTATATTTAATTTTGAAAATATTGGAATTGTTTTATTATCATTTGAAAATAATTCAAGTATAAATGAACAATATTCACATGAACATATATTTTGTAAACACCAATAATCTCGATCAATTATTTTTGTTAATATTAAATTTTTATTATTATTTATTAAATTAAAATTTGATTGAAAATTATTTATTAATTCATATGAATTTGAAAATTCATATATTGTTTTATTAATTGAAGATTTTTCTTCAATTATTAATGAATAATCATATGTAAAAACAAATGGAAAAAAACGAATAAATAATAGAAGAATAAACATCTAAAATAAAAAAACAAAAAAAAAATTCGAAAATGAACTGACTTTTCAATCTATTGGTTATAGCTTAAGGCATTGTTGATTTCCGTGCATATGTTCAAATCATAACAAAAACAAGATGTGTTCAGAATATTTTCTTTCAAAACGAAATTGCCCGCACTCTCTCTCTCATTTATCGTACAAATACATCTATATATATATATTATTTGAATGGTGCATTTGCCCTTTTTTTTCTCTCTCTTTTCTCTGATGATGAAGATGTACATTGAATACGTCTGTTCTGTGTTAAAACAATATTTACACCTCATTCTCTTATTGAACGGTCGGACACTATTCAAAAACTTATCATCTTTACAAAAAAGAAAGACTAATGACCAAAGAAAATTATTCTCAAGGATATCCGGTCAATGAACATAGGAATAAAAAAAGATAATCATAATAAATGTCTGTTTCATTTTAGTCAAGATTATTATCTTGGCATCGACATATAACATAAACCTTTAGGCTATAATTAGTGAAAAGCGATCTATGATGGAAGGAGGAGCGATTAGAGAACAATAAAAGTTAAACTATTGTCAAAAGAAGAAACAAAAAGAAAAAGGTAAAGATAAAGATCAGAAAAAAATATAACAAATTTCTTCGTTTTTTTCCCTAATAGAAACCTATGAAATTATAATCTTGACGTGTCTATTTAAGGTTTCGTGCACTTTCATGAAAATTTAAGAGAGTTAAACGATTTAAGCCGACATACAAATACTCTTATGATTGTTCAAAAAGAAGAAAAGATAAGAATATAGTGATGAATACTTACAAATAGAACATTTCAACATTGTACTTACTATGACAAAAATAAATTATTTTAAAATTTTTTTCCTTTTTATAGTTAATAATTTATTCTATAATTTACATAAAAATGTGTTGAATATCAACTTCTAAATGTGTTAACATTAGCTAGTACTATATGAATTTTTCTAGTAGTACAATTCATATTTGTATTAAATCAAACGAAAGGTCGTATATATATCTACACCTTATTCGTTGTCTTGAATACGCGATAATGAGTCCGAACTGTTCATTGACTACTACTAGCAGATGAATATGTATAATAAGTCTTCATTCGAATAGTTCAAGTATGTCTGTTTGTCTTTCAAACGATGATTATATTTGGATAAAAATGAATTGAATTGACATACCTTACTGATGATGGCGTCGATGTTCATCATTAATACCACTATCGGATGTATATTTAGTATAGTGTATGTATATATGGATGGATATGTATATAAAGAAGGAAAAAGGATGTTTTCTCTCTCTCTCTCTCTCCTTTTCTTTCTCGTTCGTTTGCTAAATGGATGAAATGACCAATGGGCAATTGAAAACAGATGGTGAATGACAAACAAATATCGAAGAAAAGAATGAAAATGATGATTGCATCATGGGTGTGCACGAGAAAGTTGTTTTTGACTCAATTAGAAGCTGCTGGTGTTCGAATTATTATTTCAAGGTTCATGCTGATTGTTCATTTTTATTTTTCTTTAAACTTCATCTACACCAGACTGTATCTCAGTTTGTTTTCTTTACCAATCATTTATAACATACTATAAGAGAAAGGTGAAAGATAGAAAATTAATTAACTTGATTTTTTTTTTTATTTACGTTAATATAAATATCTCATCTGATTGCGAATTTAATTGGCTCATTTATATTTATTCGTATATTGATGAGTATATCAACAACAAGTGAAACTGATAAAATGTATAATAAATTATAATTGGAATATAGTTTTAATTTGAATCAATTAGATATACTCTATTGAAAAATAGAAAACAATTTTATTGAAAGAATAAAGAATATTCATTTAAAAAGTAAAAAAATGAAAGTAATATAAAAATAGATCAAAAGATAGTAAATTATATTTTGTTATCTTTAGTTCGAATGAAAAGAACAGATGCGTTGCTTATCTCAACTAAATCATAGGATGTATGATATTGGACAATATTGTTTTTCTTTTATTTCTCAAGAGAGGGACAAGATGCATGTGTCAGTGTCTAGACTCAATCCATGACGGACAGCCCCTTACGGTGTTTTCTAATCATATATATATATGTCATGCTGTGTTCAACAAATTGTTGATGATCTTCATATTTTTCTTTTTGTTTTCCCAAGAATATAACTATCATTTCAATAATAAAACATTTGTCGAATAATCAGAGAAAATGGATTGTAAGTGATAAAATAAGAGAAAATTATCACAATATTCGTTTATTTTTATAAGCTTTTTTTTTTCAATGATCTTCGCACATGATTTAATCGTGTGTTGAGATTCTGACACACTCATATGTTTACCTTATATTCACTCTTTTCACACTTAATACTACATGATGGAGTGAAGAGTCCATCACACATTGACACTCATCTATATTGAATACGTTTATATAGTTCGCGTGACAAATTATTATTTCAATCATCAATTTAATCGTTATAAATTTCTATAATTTGCATAAAGAAAACTAGACTAGAAATAAAGATACTTAAAATGATAAGAAAAATATACATTTTTTTTTCTATTTTCGCTTTCCATATGTTAGATGTTTGGTGATTATCAATATTGAATGTACTCCAATGATTGTTATAATAGAGAAGTATACATTCATTTTTATTGTTGTGTTTTATGTGATATGGACACGATTGAAATAATTCAAGAGTAGTGTTAGAGCTATAGATATAGTTTGCTATAGTTGAAAATTCAACGAAAAATATCATTAAGTTTTTTTAACATTGTATCTATATGAGCAGAGATCAAATATGATTATTAATATTTTGTGATGCAAAAAAAAAATTGATATACAAAAATGTTTGAACCAGACATTGGAGGTAAACAAGCTTCGGGAGTGCATTTGATAGGTATTGAAAACATATTCAAGTCGTTGGGTTTACAGCGATTTCCTCTGCAACACATACACATACATTATAAATTGTCTTCTGTCTTCACTATTTCCGTTTTTTTTTAATTTTCATGAAATTATGAAAAAGTTAAAACAAATAAAATTCTTTCCTTCATTTAATTAATCATTCATTTTATTTCGAAATTTACAATATATGAGATTAAATACTGTTTCAAAACATTCATAAATCTTCAAATTTTAACCATTAATAAAAATAAAATCAATTAGTATATTGTTAAATAGCTTTAACGATTTCATTATTAATTCTTTTAGTTGTCTGTTCAGGGTATTTTTCTGTGTATACAATATAGTTTAATTAATAGTATGGCATAAATGACGCACCGAGACATTCTAGATTAACGAGGATTAGAGGATGCCATCATATATTTTTCGAACAGAGTTAATGTTATTTGCTATACATATATGTTCTATAATTTTTTTCGAATTAGGAACAGTTCATTCAATGAAAAGATTCTGTTTTACGTTCCAGTCTTGTAAGAAAGAAAATCGTTTTTTCAATAAATTTTCTCGGTACTTTTGATGTCGAAGGTGTAAATATTAGTAACGACTGGTCGAAGTCACGTTTTCCATAAAACACAATTAATCAACATTTCGCAGAATTAAGTTTTCAGCCTGTAAAAACTGATATTATTTTATGGAATGAAAATTTTGTCTAAAGAAATTTTTTAACAAATTTTCCGTTGATGGTAGTCATTTTCGTTATAACTGTTTGATAGCAAAGATCTTTAGACGTAAAAAACACAGTTTAATTCTGTATTTTTAGGAAAAAGTTAACAAAATCTTTCAATTATTGAGAGAAGAGGTGTTACACCTCGATTGCACAATTCTTGCCAATGTTGATAGTATATCTATTTTTCTGTTTAACGGTATATTCATTTCCAATTCTGATATGATTTCAATTTTTAGGAATGAATTTCGAGTTTCTACAATCAAAATCAAAAGCTAACATCACTATTGATCATTTGTTTTATTAGTGAAGGAGATCAGATCTGTTCGGGTCCAATGAAGGCCTTCACTGCCAAAGTAACAAATTCAAAATATGAACCGCTGGTGATGTACAGCGAGCGAGATATTTGAATATTAAAGTATCTACACATGTGCATAGGAGAAAATGTATTTCAAATTTTCAAACGAAAGCTTAAAAAAAGTTTTTATTAAGATTAGATGT